>CAJHQP010001526.1:0-112118 GCA_905132765.1 Moricandia arvensis
CTCGTTTGCATATGTCAGCGTCCTTATCCATTTGTCACCTTATCCAAAACACATATCCTTCAGACCAATCTCTTACTTCCAAAGTCTTCACTCTTCACTTCACTTCACAAAGAATCTGTGAATCTCTCTCTCTCAAATCAAATGGCGACACTCTTAGGGTTCTCTCAGACCAAGTTTCACCACTGCAACGTCTCGATCTCTTCCCCACCATGCTCATCTTCTTCGACAATGGTCTCAGTGGTGAAGAGGCGCTCAAGCCGAACTGATTCCAAGACTCTCCGGTCAGGCTTCCTCGGCCGTATCACTTACCATGATCGCTTACCCGCGACTTGGAGAAGCTCATCAGGAGTAAAAATGTCGTGGGACGGTTCTCTAGCATCCGTCAAGCTGATCATTCAAGGCAAAAACCTCGAGGTTTGAACGAAAAATGTGAACTTTGTGTGGGGTTTGTTATGGGTTTTGATTATTGAGACTTGGTCACTAGAAAAGTTTGGAACTTTTGATTATTTGAGCATTGGTTACTAGAAAAGTTTGTAACTTTTGATTATTTGAGCATTGGTTACTATAAAGTTTGGAACTTTGGATATTTGAGCGCTGGTTAGTAATGGTTACTAGAAAAGCTTGGAACTTATGGTTATTTGAGAATTGGTTACTAGAAAAGTTTACTACTTTTGATTATTTGAGAATGAGTTACTAGAAAAGTTTAGAACTTTTGATTATTTGAGCATTGGTTAGTAATGGTTACTAGAAAAGTTTGGAACTTTGGGTTATCTGAGCATTGGTTAGTAATGGTTTACTAGAAAAGCTTGGAACTTTTGATTATTTGAGAATTGGTTACTAGAAAAGTGTAGAACTTTTGATGATTTGAGCATTGGTTAGTAATGGTTACTAGAAAAGTTTGGAACTTATGATTATTTGAGAATTAGGTTACTAGAAAATTTTAGAACTTTAGGGAAATATTTCTTGTGAAGAGTGTTGTATTTAGTCATTTGGTTAACTGTGACATTTGTTGTGATAGTTATCAGAACCAATCAAGCAGCATGTTGAAGATAAAGTAGGGAAAGCTGTTCAGAAACACAGTCATCTCGTCAGAGAAGTTGATGTGAGACTCTCTGTTCGAGGTGGAGAGTTTGGTAAAGGACCTAAGATCCGTAGATGCGAGGTAATGTATTTTGATATATGTTTGTCCAAACATATGAGCTAACAAGTAGTTGTTATGGTGCTTTAGGTAACACTGTTTACAAAGAAGCATGGTGTTGTGCGTGGTGAGGAAGATGCTGAGACGGTATACGCTTGTATCGACTTGGTGTCAACGATAATACAGAGGAAGCTGAGGAAGATCAAGGAGAAGGACTCTGACCATGGAAGACACATGAAAGGTTTCAACAGATTGAAAGTGAGAGAGCCAGTGATTGAGCCTGTTGTGGAGGATGCTGAGGACGTTGCTGAGTCTACACCAGAAGAAGAAGAGGATGATTTGATCAAGGAGGTTGGTCCATACTTAACCTTTATCATTGGTTCTTAACTGATTCTTTTATAGTTTCTTCCTCATGGTATGTTCAACAGATTGTGCGTACCAAGTACTTTGAGATGCCACCATTGACCGTCTCTGAGGCTGTGGAGCAGCTGGAGTTAGTAGCTCACGATTTCTATGGCTTCCAGAATGAAGAAACCGGTATGCATCTTGACATAACTCTCTTCTCTTCCACATATGCTTTAAATGCAAGGAAGGCTTACGATTTTGGAATGGTTTTTGGTTGGCAGGTGAGATAAACATAGTGTACAAGAGAAAAGAAGGAGGGTACGGTCTGATAATCCCTAAGAAAGATGGCAAGGCTGAGAAAGTTGAACCGGTTCCAACCGAGCAATTGAATGAACACTCTTTTGCTGAGTAGACTTGTGTGTCTGTCTCAAAACCAAAACTGATCTTACTTCTTCTCCTTACAGTTGGTTTGTCTGTATAGGAGCAAAGGGTTCTTGAGAGAAAAACAGTGAAAGGAATTGAATCTGTTATGGTTCAGGTGTACATAATAATAAAAGGCTAAAGAACTTTTTCTAGATGATTCTGTTTTACTTTGTTTGAGGTAGAAAGAAAATTGAATCTGATGTTATGATCTTTGATTCTCTCCACATCAGATGTTATGATTCTGTTTTACTTTGTTTGATTGTCTATTGGTTCAAAAACAAAGCTATCTAAATTGACCAAACTTTTAATCTTATTCTTATAAATGAGATCATGTTTTAATTCTCTTTAACTAAAACTGATTAACAATAATATTTATGCTGAATAGAAAGTTTCTTAGAATTGAACAACAACAAAATGTTTCTCATAAGCTGACAAGACAAAGATTTCTCTTACACCAAAAAAGAAAAAAAAAGATATTTAAACAAGTATTTACATTAAATTCATATTTTCTTTTTCCATAAGCTAAATTTCTGTTTTTACTCGTTTTATTAAATGGAAATCTTATCAGTGTTTTCCAAAATAAATTCTCAAATCAAAATCAGAATTTTTTTTTCTTGTTGACATTCACAAAAGTGGCCTTTTCCATTTCCACGTGTGTTTGGCCGTGAATGATTTGGTTAATTTCCAAAAAGAAAAAGGAAAAAACATATAAAAGCAGGTGTCTGAAGTTCGAATCTGTAACACATTTTACACAATCGTTTTGTTTAGATACTAACTGATGGCAAGTAGAATCCGTTTTATCCGAGAAAACATCCAACAAAGTAAAGACAAAACGTTTGTTTTAAGCTTTAATCAGTAATCTAAACACTAGAAACCGAAGTAAAATTAAACTTGTTGGATTTATAAACAACAGAGAGATAGCAATATGGTTCATCAAATGAATTAAGTTTTACTTACAATCAGATAGATATAGAGGCATTGCGGACCAAGAAGTGAGAGTTAGTGTAGACCCGTATAATTAGTTAGGTGCTCAACACTTTTAACAATCTAATCAGTAGTTAAATCATCATTAAACAATGCGTTCCATATTTTACAATAAGGAAGAAAATTAGCCAACAAATTTTGTGGATGGATGCAGCATGGGATGCACACCAAATTTTGAAAAAAAGAAATGCTAAAATAATATATGTGGATTAAAAAATTGTAAGAACTTTTGGCATGGTTGGAAAGTACTAAGAATGGAAACCACGTTGCATGCTTTACATTAAAAGTGAACAAATGAAAATGATATATATAATTGTTTGGCACGTTAACGCAGCTTTTGTAGACCAATAGCAGATTGTTACTTTAGATTATGCGGCTAATGTTATTTCACGTCATTAAGAAAGTTAGTGATAGTTTAGGGATGTGATCAATCCATAAACTAGGTAATCACGTACACTAGCGATCAACTATATGATTCACCATGCAATATAAAATGTTAAAAAAAAAAGAAGATTATAACATACGTTCAAAGAGAGATCACAAAATACAAATTCTTACAACATGACTATTTGGAATTGATGGAGACATCTCGCGACGTTATATGGTCAGGGGGTGATAAAACTCTACGAGATTTAAGATTCTCTCTTACATCTAAAACATACAAACAGAACTATAAGCAGTACAAGTTAACTACTACCCTACTAGACCGGCCTTGGTTAAGTGTAAACCATGGCCAATCCCTCTATTTCACACACACAAACCATCTTCCTTTTTGATTGTTATTTGACCAACAAGTATAACCTTCAACGAAATTTACCGGTTAGACTGCAAACCGACATGGCAAACACAACGGCTACCACGCCAGCTTTGAGTAGCCCTCTGTATGAACATCCCATAGCTGCAACCTTGTTGAATATGAACTCGGTCCTGCTCGTTGATCTCATGAAACTTCCACATGTTGTGTCCTTGACCTATACACATTTTATCAAGGTTAGAGATAGCAAGGCATGTGAAAGATTCTCATTTAAACCTCTTCTCACCTCTTTCTGAGGACTATCAGTTTCTGACTTGTGATTGTTATGGGTAACCTGAAGACGCAGCCTTCTTAAGGCATTGCCCTGCATTACGAACTGTTCAGCACTAGGTGGGGCTTGTGCACGTCGTGTCCTAATCTTGATTCCTGTTTCAGATACATCGTTATTGGTCTTGTTACTTGTGTTGACAAGACTCTGTGGCTCATATAGAATCTGTTCTGGCTGCGTCTGCTGCGGTAGATGTTTCATCTCCGGTAAGTCATAGGGAATCTGAAAAGTGGATTCCAAGAGGTCGAACATATATTGGTCCGGGTCGTTTGAACCGTATTGTGTCTGAATGTGAGCATCATTCTGGTTTCCGAACGGTTCGTTTGACCCATACTGAAAACCTAAAGCGGAACCAAGCTCGAATTGCACTTGAGAGTGCAAGGGAGAGAAGTGATCCAGAGACTCCATCTCCAAAAATGAACTCCAATCAATGTGGTCAAGCTGGTGATCAAAACAAAGTTAGCTAGTTCACAAACATGGCCGAATCTAAAATTTTAAGGGCCATAAACATTTATTAAAAAGTATGTGAGAAGGCTTTATTTAGTTCATCCTTACATCGGTGGTTGTAACCTCAGGGGCAGAGACTTCACTCTGACACTCGCCGGAGAATACAAAAGAAGATTCCGCAACATCAGAATGCTTTGGTTCTTCTTTTGTAGGGAAAGCCAGAGACACATCAGACAGTTCAACCTCAGACCTCATCTCGTCCACAACAGTTGGAGATGAGACAGCTGGTTCGACTTCTTCACATGTCTTTAAATCTTCTGGTGTTGCTGTTTCACTCACAACATCTTGCTTCTTAAACAATTTGCATATGACAAATGGATTCTGCAACCAAAAATACAAACCATCAAACACTCGAAAGTAATAACAATCTCCAAAACTGGTTTACCTGGCCAGGCTTGGTCCCATCAAGATCCTTCTCGGTGGCACGATACTCATGCATAATCCAACAGGTTCGTTTCCCCTTAGGAGCACGACCTGTGTAGAATACGAGAGTCCTCTTAACACCTATAATCCTAGTGCTCCCTGATTTAACCTTCCGGTCTTTCCCAGTAGCCTTCCAGTATCCAGCAACAGTGGCTCGATTCATCCTACTCCCACTCGGATACTTTCTGTCCAACGGACAGAAGAATAGCCACTCCGAGTCCGTTGTCCTCACCACAGAAAGATCTGCAACACAACATAACATCATCACCATACTCTTAAGTTATCAACATCAACACATCATCATCATCATCAACAACATAAATCACTCGATTATCAAATACATACTCAAATTAGATGATTCTACTACCCAAGATAAACACAACATAACATCATCACCATACTCTTAAGTTATCAACATCAACCACATCATCATCATCATATTTATCAACATCAACACATCATCATCATCATACTCTTAAGTTATCAAGATCAACACTTTCATCATCACCATAGTTATCAACATCATACTCTTAAGTTATCAACATCATCATCATTATCAATAGATTATCTAATACATACTCAAATTGAACGATTCCACTAACCTAAAATACGAAAAAAACTGATTAATACAGTTCCAAATCATGTTCGATTATAGATACTAAGAACATAGATGTGAATCAGAGAGCTCAAAGTAATTCAAAGATCGATCTAAGATTAATCTAATGGAAGAAGTGGATACCAGGTAAATCCCATGGCTCATATTTGCAGATATCGACTTCACGGATCACTCTGACGTCGTCATCACGGCCGTTGATCTTTTGACGGAGATAGTAACGGACTAGCTCCTCGTCCGTTGGACTGAATCTGAATCCCACCGGTAGTGAGTCTAGCGATAAAACTTCCATAGTCTTCTTCTTCGAGCTCAGAAGAAAACAAAACGAGGTTAAATAATAGTTATACAAAAAATCAGGATCAAGAGATACGATTCAGTGATAGATTCGAGAATTTCGAGAAAGAAAGAAGAGAAACCCTAAGAATCGATGCGATTTTGGTAAAGTGAGAGAAGGAGAAGATGAAGAAGATGTGAGAGACACGCTTTTTGGGTCAGAGAGATGAGACTATAAATCAAAGAGAAGTCCACTTTCCTAGAACCCCTCACTTTCTTTCGCGTTTTAGGCGTAAAGGGGAATTGTCTGTTTTACCCCTAAAGCGCATAAGCAAATGCCGTAAATTTAGTGTTCTATAAAAATCAGTTTAGATGTGCGAACGATAATTGAGAGTATAAGCAAGTCAATTTCTTCAAATTGATCTATGCGTTCTGAAAATCGGTTTAGACACCCGTATACCAGTTAAAGGCATTATCATCTCTAAAATCCCAAAAAAGATTCTTATTTTTTTTTTTTAGTTTTTTTGTTTGTTTAACAAAAATTAAACCACTAATTGCGGAATGATACATGTCAGTGAGGTCTGTAAATAATGCAAAAAACCCACCAAAATCAATTCTTATTTTGCATATGAAATAGATGATTTTTATATTTTTTGTGGGATTCATGCCACAAAAAAATATTAAGAATCCCTCTTTTTAGATGGGATAATGGTTTTTAAAACATGAATAAATTAATTGAGTTTCCTAGGGTAATGGAGGGTACTTTAGTAATTGTTCAACTTTATTTTGTAGGAGAGACTTTTTTTTTTCTGTATCAAGTAGGAGAAACCTTCATTTTTTTAATGCGACTGGCTCTGTTCTGGATCTTTACTGCTTTGGCATTTCAAGTGAAATAGAGTAAGGAACTTTGCTTCTACTTGCTATCTCTTTTGGTGCTTCTCTTGGCCTCTAAGGCAATCATGCACAACATGAATCATCATTATTCTTCCTTTTCTAATCAGAAGTTGATTAAGCAAACAGACCTTGTTTAGTTTGTTTACAGAGATTCCGAAATCTGTTCATCAATGGCCTTAGATTTAGTTCGAATTGTCTGAATTAGATTTCGCAACTCATATATGTAAAACTAATAGTAACTCATTTCTTGGGTTTGGTTTTCTTAGGAGCACAACTTCTAGCTCTCTTTGCTGGTTGCTGCTTCTCTTTAGATAATCTTCCTCTCTTTTTCCCTACAACCTGCAAAAAGTACTCCACAAATATCATTTTACTAGTAACATATATATATTGATTTCATTAGGAGGATTACTGAGTTTTGCCAAACGTACATTCTCGCCTTTTGCTTTTGCTTTTGCTTTGCCACTTCCTTTGGTTATCTCTGCTGTGTCTCCCCTTTGATCATCTGGAGGCTTTGTAGCAGTCTTTGCATTCTTGTTACCTTCATCATCTGAATCGAATGAAAACCCCTCCAGAGTGCCTAAATGGATCATAAAAATGATATCAGTTAACCAAATCCACAGTACTTGCTACAAGAAGACAAGATATCATTTTCACTCTAAAAAGTATAGAAAACGAGCTGACCTTCCACCATCGTTTCTGCTTCATAGACGTTAGATACTGGTGTTAGCTGTATGAAGTCATTCATAATAGCTTCAATCTGACAAAGGCAAACATATAACCCAAAAAAGAGGCTATTACTCCATTCTATGTTCCCAAGAAGTTTGAAGTCAAGATTTATATATTCCACTTAAGATGGTACATGAGATTACCAACCTTTGCCTCTGACTGACCTACGTTAACCTGAAATGCAAGATCTCTGAGGTGTGAGTACTTGTATAATACAAGTTCCCTTACAAAGAAAAACGTACCACGCAAAATGTTCTTGATGGAACAATTGTTGATTTGTATATTGTTCCTGGAACATGAAATGATAAGTGTTAGCAAAGAGAGTCCAGTCATGAACTGATTCAGAACTTCTGTTAGGCTCAACAAGCATAGCTAATTAGCCTTTCTGAACGTTCAATATGAAAAATCGAAAACCAGAAGCATAAAGAATGAAGCTAGCGATATTGGGGGATGGGGGACATGCCTTTCAAGTCCAAGAACACGTCCTCTGTTGTGTCTGAAACAACCACGCGTCCAACAGCACCCATGTCTCCACTCAGATCTATTGAGTCTCCTTCACATTCAACGAGTACCTGTGATATAGTTCACTGCTTTTGTTAACCACTGTGCTTTGTCTACAAGAAAACTCTAAAATGGATGAAGTTCATTGCTTATGTCAACAAGTAAATGGCATTACCTTTGTACGATTCACCTTCTCAGAAAGTACCAAAGGCAATCTTGAACTTGAGCCCTGGAATTTGTAAATCTGGTCAAAAGGAAAATCCTGAGAAGAAACAACAATACTGGTCCTAGCACAAGGTACTTACAGAAGAAGGCTTGGGATTCTTATCTGTTGTCACTTCCTCCGCTACTATGGAATCTGTATCTTTATCTGCATAGTAGAGGAACCGTTACATTACTTCCGAAAATTATCAAATTCATAAAATTGGTAAGACTCATACCTTCACTTATTTCTTGTGTACTGTTCTCTTCCTTGGGTATCGGGCGGCCACTATTTGGCTTCTTCTTCGGAGATCTTTTCTTTGGAGCCTTCTTAACAGCAGGTTCTACCTCTTCATCTAGAATAACAAGATCCTCATCCTTCACATCCTTATCTTGCTGCATTTTCGGATCACTGGAAGGTGGTTCAGAATCAGATGAGACAAGCCATACAGAATCATCTCCTCCCTGATAAAGCACAAAAGATAACCAGTAACCTGTCAACTCCATACCATGTTAAGATTTAGAGATTTTAGAAGTCACAATCCATACAGTTCCACACAAATAACAAATACTAGATTACTAAGACGGCTATAGAGCAGACGAAAGACTGCCACCAAATTTTCAACATCACTCATGCAGCTGAGAAAGCTTCTCTAGAGGAGTGTTTATAACTAACAAATATATCACCATCTTGATACTACAATATATCAATCAAACAGATGCATGCAAACAAGAAACACTCGAATCAACTAACTACCCAATCAAGTCAAGTAGACGCAACAAAAGTACAAACGAGTACGGGTCCAAACGTTTCTTACTAGATCGTTCTTAAGCTTGCTATAGTTCTCTTCACAGTCAGCTTTGTTTCCATCCTGCTTCTCTGCAAATTGTTCCCCAGTCAAAAAAACATGCCTTTAAAAGCTCAACAGTGGAACATTACACCCTCAAGTCAGAAACTGATAAGCGTTTTCATAATATTTAATTTTTCTTTTTGAATCTCAGAGCAAAGGCACAGATTTGGTGCATTCATTACCTTCAAGGTTGAGAGTGGCATCAGCTTTCATCTTTCTAGAAAACACCTGCTGGATACTCACTTGCTTTGTCACCAACTTTGTCTTAGAATTCTTCCTAGACAGAGATTCTTTGTCCAGATTCGTGGTGGCTTCAGGGTCATCAGGCAGAGGAAGAGACGAAATGGTTTCAGATTCTCTGTAAGGACTATCATCTGGAGCCGATTCAGACGATGAAGATAGTGATAACAATGAAGTGGTGGTTGGTGGCTGCACACTCAAAACAAAAAAAGCTTCCACCTTTCAACTGTGTGTTCACAAAAAAAAGCTATAGAAATCAAATAGAATCAAAAACGAAACCTGGAAAGAGCGAAGCCAATCGGGAGATCCCTCTCTGGAGCTGCTGCTCATATTTTCACTTCTTCAGAGTTCAAAAACAACAATTCAAGCTTCTTCCGACTTCTATGTCTACTCAACTGAAACAAAATCAGCTCGTTGGTACATGCATTACTTTCGCAAATCAAAACCCTAAAGGAGACCTTAAAAACCACAGATTCGATGAGATCGAAACTCACCTAATTAAGAAGAAGAAATTGAGCAATTAGCGAATCAATGGACGTTGAAATTCGGAGACGAGATCCAGGAAGGACGCAAAATCTTCCGCTGCCGGCGAGATTGGAGTGTGTGAAAGACGCGGGAAGATTGGCCACAAACCGCTTGTTCCGGTTTCCATGTGTTTGGTTTTCCCAATTAAAAAGCCCAATTAGATCTAAAGGGACATGAACATAAAGCCCAACATTGATATACTAATACTATAGTCTTATGGGCCCTGTAAAAACTCTGAGTGTTTGGTTGCAAGGGCAAAACTATCCCCCACGTGGAGAGACTTATAACAAACCCAAGTAGTGGTCTAAAGAGACATGATCATAAAACCCAACACAGATATACTATCATCTTACGGGCCCTGTAAAGGCCCAATAACACAACGCAGAAACAGAGACGGTACTGTAGAAAGGAGGGAGAGATAAGACTAAGAGGAAGAGGAAGAAGAAGAAGAAGACGAATAGAACAAGAACAGTGTGAAGCCAAGAAACGTGAATGAAACTGTGACATTCCTGAACTGAACTAAACTGTGGTGAGTTGTTTGGTTGGTTATTTTCAAAGAAAAAAAAGCTATAGAATTTTTTTCACACCTCTTCCTCTACCAACAAAAATGTTCAAGTGTGTGCCTCAAAATGAACAACACAACTTCACTGTTGCTCTTCCACAGGCTCCAATAGAGGTTTAAATAGAGGTTTGGTTGGTTATTTTAAGAGGCAGATGCAGCCACCTTCTTCCTTACAATCCTCTTTCGCTGAGCCTTTGGAGGTGGAGAAGAATCTGAAGCTGAGTCATGTTGCTTCATACCAAGTAGCCCTGAGACTATAGCATTCTTTGAGATGAACCATCTTGAAGATGGCTTTGCTACTGCTTCCTCTGAGGAGGGTCTGTTGTATGCTTTTGCCAGCAGATCATCTGATTGAGCCAGCGGGTCTGCCTCCACACCTAGCCACATTTGTCTTGATCTTTCCCCTAACTGAACATTCATAATCCTGCGCCACATCCATCCATGTTCATTATACAACCAAAGGCTTCATAAGTCTTTAAGACCGATGTGTGAGAGAGGAGACTAATACCTCACTGCAATGCCGAAGAAGAGTGCTACACCTATGACATCAAAGTGGCTGCTCATTGTTCTTTCAAATCCACATAACAACTGATACCTCAAGTTCGCGTATAATCCAAGAAACGCGCCATAACCAAGTGCGTTTGTGGTGACTGATGGGACTGTCACAGACACTCTGTCAAAACAAAGAAACAATAAGTTATACACCAACAAAAAAGAAGAGATGAAACAGAAGATTAAGTGATGATGACCTATTCTTCTTCTTTCCAGCCAAAAAGTTTGACAACGAACCCTGGAGGGCACCTGTTGCAACTCCAAGAATGGACAACTCTGCAGCCTTGTAGAAAAGAGAGTGGATTCTCTTTTGCAAGTCGAACTCTCTAAGAGGATAGCTCATTTCAAATATATTGTTTGGTAGCTTTTGCAGTGTGTTTTGCAGGTCAAACCGGAACGTGTTTCCATAGGAACGACTTGGAGCTAATAACCAAACAGCAGCTGCATTGCATGCTGATACTGTAAGAACATTTATAAGTGCAAGATCCCATTCCTCTTTTATTCTGCAAATCATAGGACAATGAATCAGAAGCTACAAAACCTATGAATCTACAGACAGTTTACGTTCATGGAGAGGGAGGATAGTACCTATTCTTACGAGTCTTGACCTCCCACCAAACTGAGCATCCAACCGTGGCAGCTTGCTCTAAAAGAAGTCTATAGAGAAATGAAGGATCTGCCAACATCCTACACAAGACAGTCACATAGTCAAGACTGCATCTTAGTATGAAAACGAAGAAAACTCAAGCATATGACATATGAGTCTCAGAAGATACCCACAAGTTACCTGCCAATAAAGGCCCTAGACAATCCCTGAGGAAGAGCACGAGAGATGAATCTAGTTGTTGTTGGACGAGCATTAATGGCAAGGAACTTAACCATTTGTGCTGAGCTGACCAAACCCTGCACACAAGTTCCCATAAGTTTTAAAGATGTCAGCATCTCCAAACACATGAAACGAAAGCTTTAAGGATAACTAACCATTTCATAAGCTTGACGGAGGCCAGCAGGCAAATCCAACATTGTTTTTTGCCATTCATTCAACACAGCATCAACAAACTTCCTATCAAAAATCTGAAAAAGACATAAATGTCATTACCGTGTGATAACATGAAAACAAAAGCAAAGATGTCTTTACCTCTGCGAGGAACATCCTCCGTCTAAAGAGTCCACCTTCATCTCCATCATCATCATCATCAAACTCGTCAAAGTAATCATCATCATCACCATCATCATCACCTCCATCTCCACCACCGAAATTGATTTTCTTCCCAATGTCTCCACCTCCTCCTCCAGTTGCAAGCTGTAAATGAAACATGAATTAGAAAGATATCACTGCAAAGCCTATAGCATCTCCAATGAAACTACTATTCTTACTATCTTCTAGAGATACTAATCCAACTACTTGCATCCGTAACACATCTTTCATCTACATTAGCTAAAGGGGGACACGGCTAGAGATTGTGTGCGAGTGCTACTACTAGTTCCACACCAGTAGACGATCGAAAGAATCAAACTTTACTCTGAAACTATAAGAAGACTGAACAACTCTGCTTGCCCTCAACAACCAACTTGATGAACCAATGAGAACAGAGACGATATAGCCAGACAATAGATAAAAAAGGAGGAGCCTTTAGAGAGAGAGAGACCTCAGGGCTTGACTCGACTTTCTTCTGGGTCATATCAAGTTTTCCTTTTTCCAAAGTTACAGCTCCTACGGACCCGAACTTGCCACCTTTCATCACTGGACACATCTGAGCACTTGGAGAAGCTGAGCTAGAGGAGGAAGAAGATGGAGCTGGGTCACCGCTAAAGGGAAGCTGCAAGCAGCGTTCGAGGCCTGAGACTGAGTCTCCGACGGAATCGATGAGAGAAGAGGATGAAGCTTTGATGAAGCTGCGGCGGAGCTTACAAGGAAGAGTGGTGATTGAGCGAGGGATTGGTAAAGAGGGTTTGAGTGGTGATAAGGGTTTAGGAGCGGAGATGTTCTGAAACATCATATGCGACATGGCTCTTCCCTGAGCCGTTTCTTCTCTCTTACGGCTGAGAGAGAGAAAGAAAGAGAGGAGGTTGAGAAGTAAGGGGAAGAGGAGTTATCGCCAATCAGACAACTACAGGACAAACCAATCTATACTTCTCGGTGCATTAGAAGGTTCAGAAGCGTGAATGGGCCAAAGTTGGGCTTCCAAGTATATTTTGATTTTCGCATCTTCGTCTACCAGTAAACCAATTCGAGCTTTCATGTTTTTTGTTTTTCTTTTGTCAAGAGCTTTCATGTTTTTTTTTTCTTTTGTCAAGAGCTTTCATGGTTTTGTTATTGGGTTGCGCTTCACATATGAAATACGTAACTAGAGAGAATTAAAAAAAATAAAATAATAATAATAATACAAACCATTTAATGAAATGAAAACAAATCAGAGAACAAAAAAATGACACTACAAAAAAAATGAAACTAACCATTTAGTGCAATACAAAAATGAACTGAAACTAACTATTTAATGCAATGAAAACAAATAAGAACGGAAAAATGACACTACAAAATGGAACTAAAATTAAAGACGCAGGAGTGTGATGAATAGCATCGTCCTCTTGCTCGAGTCAATGTGACCACAATCATACTCTCGTTGTCGTTTATTTTCTGTGCAAACTTTGGCTTAGTCATTCAAGAAATCGAAGTCGATTGGTTGGCTTCTTATTGGAGGATAGGTTACTTGTGGCCTCTCTGTTGGTTTCACTGTTGTTGTCGCAGTAGTTTCAGGCGGTGGTGGTGGTGGCGTTGTTTGGCTATTATCCTCTGTGACAACAGCTGTTTCTGTTTTTGGTGTTGAAGACCGATCGCTTTTGTCCTCCAAAGAAGTTTTTTCCTCCTCTGACACTGTATCTTTCACTGGTCCATCCACATGTGCTGCTGACTCAGCAACAGCTGCAGTTTCTGGTGCAGCTGACTCGGCAACGATTGCAGTTTCTTGTGTTGCTGACTCAGCAACAGCTGCAGTTTCCGGAGCTGCTGACTCAGAATCAGCTGGAGTTTCCGGTGCTGCTGGCTCAGAATCAGTTGCAGCTTCCGGTGCTGCTGACTCAGCAGCCGCTGCAGTTTCCGGTGCTGCTGACTCAGCAGCCGCTGCAGTTTCGGGTTGTGCTGTCTCAGCAGCTGTTGCAGTTTCAGGCGCTGACTCGGTCTGTGGTGGCTCCTCAGAGGATGGAGGAGGAGCTTCAATAGCTAATGGCTTAGCTGGTTCTTCAATAGCCAATGGCTTAGTCGGTTCTGGCTGTGTAGTCTTCAATGTGGGAAGAGGTTTTTTGGGAGCAGAAATGGAAGCAAAGATTGAAGACATTCCGGGAGGTAGAATCTCTATCGGAGGCTTTCTGGATGCATCAGACAAACTCGTGAGCTTTGGATCCTCAAGAGAAGCCAAAAACGCACTTGCAGCATCGGTTTTAGATGATGGAGCTTGCTCAACTTCCTTCTGCAGCGTTTTATTCCAAGCCTGGACCAAGTTCTTTAGACTTGGACGACCATGTGCCTGTGTGATAGATGAGATTCTTTATCAGAAACAATAAAAGGTTCATAAGAAAGAGAGGTAAATCTGAAATCTCACATGAGCATGAAGTACAGCTTCTGCGAGCATCCCTGTGTCTTGCCATGCCTTCTCCATAAGCGCATTATCTCCCAGAACTGCAGCAGAAAATGCTGACTCTCTCCCGAGGCCTATGGAGATCAGATTGTTTACCAGACCCTACAACAAAGTTAAAATAGCCTTTCAATCAGGGACATGAAAGATACAAAGTATAGCCTTCCAAAGTTTTTTAACTTCGAAAATACAAGAAACCACATTAGACGACATACACTTAAGCGTGTTAATTCTCCATGGTTAGCTAGGCGTAACGAAAGGCCTCGCAACTCATGACCCTGTAAAGCACCTTTGACCGAACCTGCAGTAGCCAGTCTTTTGAGAGCTTCACGAGCAATGTCGGCATTCCCAGTGGCATCTGCGGCATCTATAAGGTCAAGAAACTCCTTTGCAAATTTCACTATTCCTTCCACCGCTTCAACGACGTCTTCTTTTTTCTCAGCTGTTAAAGAGAGAATGTCACTCAAATCAAGTCCTAAACCGTCCTGTCCAATGTCCCTGCTATTACTCATTGTGAGTAGACAATGAAGAGCTCTCTTTAGATCATTGCTCTGCATCGCTAGATCAAACTCCAGTCTGAGAACACATAAAGTTAAGTCTAATTATTTGTCTTTTTCTGGCTGAGAAGAGTAGGAACAAGTTGAAGGAACTTGCTGCACCAAACATAATATGCTCTTTTTTACCTCTTAGATATTCCAGGCAAATGAAGAGCTTCTGTTGCATATCCCATTCCTAGCATGAACTGTGCCAGATCGTCATGATGTTCTCTCCCAAGTCTACTTGCCCTGCGCAATGAATGAAGTATATTCTCGCTAGTTTACTACTCACGTAAACACAATATACTGAGAAATGTATCAATACCATTTAACTGCACTAATAGCATCCCCATATGCAGCAAGACAGCGACAGCGAATACCAGGATGGTTCAGTGATATGGCATGGGCACACATGTACCTACCAAGAAAGTGGAGGTGTCTCAGTAGTTCAATCTTTATATATCATTCAGAAGTCAATGAGCCGACCTAATGCATACTAAGAATGATAAAGAATAATCTAATTGAATATACATCTCTCTCCAACTGATAAATTTTTGGCAAGAGTCAGTGATGCTTTCAGGTAAGAACTCTTGATACCTGTCAATGAGCCAAAGAACTCCATCCCGTACACCAGCAACAACAAGAGGCCCTACTGGTCGTTTTTGCTCCACTGGGAAACGAGTAACAGCAACCGAGACTCCTCCACCACCTACAGCTACCTCACTGGTCCTTCTTTCATCCATGTCATCGCCATCACCTCTAGATTGTCTCGGTAATGATAAAAATGGTGGAACAGATGGAGCATTTTGGAAAGAAGCTAGACGCACCACCTACAATAAAGTAGTGAGACATTGATACAAACGCAGTGCAAAAGACACAAGCTTAGACCTGAAAAATTGAGCTTCAAAATCATTAACATATATCTCATATAAAAGTCATATAAAAGCAAGAAATGTCCACCTGCAGCATGGGGGACCTCAAAGATATTCTTTCTTGCTTGGCACTCTGAGCACCATCTACTGTGATTAAGGCTAACTCTCCATGCTCTGCAACTGCTCTAGCCTGTGCCTCCTTAAGCTTCATTTCTTCCTTCATCTTCCTAGTCTCTATATCAATTTCAGAAACTCCCGCATCCACAAAAACACATCTGGCAATCCAGGCATGGAAGAAAGTATTAGCATTCCTCCCCCAGATATTTTGTTACAGAAACTAGCAATTTATGGTAACCATGGAAATACTTTCAAAAAGTTACATCTCCGAGGATTTGGATTATGCACAATCAAGATAATCAAAATAACTGGTGATACACATCTGCTGCAAAACGGTTCCTATATCGTTTGATACAAAATAGAAAGAAGTCCTTGGATCATATATAGAACATTAATCTTACTCAATTGTGGTCGGCGTAGCCACAAACAGCTGCCTGCGGTGCCAAACAGCTCCAGTAGCATGTGAAATGGCAACATCACCAAGATATCTATACTGAGGGCGCAACGACGATATGACCATGTATTTTTGATAAGCAAAAGCACAATACTCAACTGTTTGGTCCCACGCTGTCCACTCTGGCTGAGGTAGCATACCACCTACTGGCTCAAAATTTTCCCAACTACACATTGAAACTTACATGAGGATTTATATGGAACTGAGATAATTCAATATGAAAAAAATGCCACAAAAATTAAAGTAGAGCTAATCAAAATGGAGCCACCAATCACCTGTAGAGCTGGTAGTTTAGGGGTGCGGACTCAGCAGATCTCTGCGAAGAACCATCATCATAGCTAGAAAACGAAGAAACATTACTGTTTCCAAATCCTGAGAGCGGCATCGACTGAATGGTTGAAATAGCTGTTGCAGAAACAGAACTAATCCTTCGGGATGTGCGATAGCCTATTCCAAGTAGAGCACCTCCATGCAGACCAATGACCTGCAAGGAGAAATTTTGAAGCATAAGACTATCGCTTGCTTACGCCTAGAAGTCAAGCATTGACATAATTTTTCCAAACATACAGAATACACCACCACTAAGAGTCAAGAAGAATCTCATTGCGTAAAATTCTTCTGTTCAGCAACCTTATTCTTTTGGTCAACAGTCAATTAATAAACAGCTGGATTCCAAGTTTAATTTTTGTTTTTTCCTGTAGTAATTTTTCTGTATTTTCAATGCAACCTTCACACGAATTCTTAGGAGCATGATTAGATTAATTATTCAGTGGAACCACTTCAACAGATCTGCTCAGAGGATCTGAGACAAGTGAAAAAGTGATGATTTGAATATGAAAGATGGCTATTTTAGGAAACCAATCCCCAGCTCAGACTAGAACACATGGAATGCAATAACTCCAGTAAAAGACACATACCGGTTCAGAGCGACCTCCTACAGATCTCATGAGGATGTTTGAGGTTCCATCATCTAAGAGAATACGAACTTGGACACTAGCTGATGAAGATGCATTAGCAGCAGCAGCAGCTTGCGCTGCGGCTGCAGCCGCTTCTTTCGCCTTTCTTGATGAACCACCCTTTGGGATCATAGGCATTCTTTGAGGTAATACAGATTCTAGTATTGCAAATCTGTCTCGACATGTATCCCAAGCCAAAATTCTTGCACTTCCAGAATCAACAATGGACCAGTCACTAACTTTGTAGATGGAGAAGTACAGGATATCAGGCCATACAACTGCCACATACCTACAACCAGTTAATAAAGTTAGTTACTCAAATGTCCATGCCTAGCTACTGTTCTAAGGTTGTTAAATCTTGTTATATTATATCTCAATATAGAACTTGAAGACTGAATAAAGAACCGGAAACTTACTTTCCTGAACTGCTTACAGAAAGAACCGAGTATGAATCATGCGGAACTGGTGCCACATTCTTCTTTTTGGTCTGCTTTACGGTCATCTGTTCACCTGCATCTAGCTTAGACATTCCTGATTCGGAAAATGCATTATTTCCAAGGGATGGGTTAGCTGAGTTGGATATTTGAAAGTTTAAGAGCTTTAATTCTCTTCCGAGGATATATACAGCTGAATTCTCCCGACTTCCAGACAGTGCTGGTAGAAAAGCTGCAGACGGGATGGCACGGGGATCAAATTCACTAACTATAATACCCATATTGGTACCAGTTGCGACGAGATGTGGCTGTAGAGGATGTGCAACCATACAAAAGACCTGAAAAAATGATAATAATTAGTAACTAATGTGGGGTACTACCAATGTATGAAAGTAAGTAAAGCAAAAACATAGAGAAGGGACGCTATTATATATAATAAGGAAATAGTGATGTGTTTGCTTCGTCAAACTCAAAATAAGCTAGTAGTCAAAAGCTAATTACCCTAAGTTTTTTGTGGGTTGCAAGTACTTGAGGCGGAACCAAGGAGGAAAGTTCACATAATGGCCTTGTCAGGGCTGAATAAGTTGGATGCTCAATAGACCTGTGAATAGTTAAGTAATCAGACATTCCTCTAAGATACATAAAATGTTCACCATAGATACTACAAAATGTTTAAAAAGGATACCATATGTGTGAGTCTTTAACGCAAGTCAAAATATCAAGGTTTGGTGCTCGAGGATGACACCAAGATGCAACACTGTGGCAAGCTAGCTTCGGGACAGGTTTAATTCTCCGCAGTTCCTGTAGATAAACAGTAGACATGTGTGTCGGAAAAGAGGTTCATAAATTGTGCAAAGCCCATACATGAGATACAAGATTACCTTAAATGTCACTGTGTCCCATATGGCCAATGTCTTGTCAGCACCAATTGTAATCAATTGCGGAGCACTGCCACTTACCCGTGACAGCTCCACAGCCACCACCCCGCCATCATGTGCCTGATACAGACAAAAACATCAGAAGAGAGTGAGCAAAAGCGTTTACCAAGCCATATCCGGAAGGACAAAACAGTATTACAGAACAGAGGAATTTATAGACTCGATTAAGCAAATAATAGCATGTCATACTTTGCTAATCATTACTCAGCCTATTAATCACAAAAGAATGAAAAAGAAAATATAGTCACTAAATATCCAACACTCAGAAACAGAAACACATATCAACTTAGAAGGAAATTAAGAGCCATGACCTGAGCTGTAACCAAATCTGGCGAATCTTTGCATGAAAGAGTAGGAATGAAATAAATACCTTTAAGCTAAGCTTGGGTGCAAGGTCCCTTGAATCAGTGCCATGATCGGCATTCCACAGTATAAGTAAGCCATCACTGCCACCTGAAACAAGGAATGCCTGCAATTGCAAGTCGATAGAGAACGTCAGGTAACATGTACTGCATATGAATAACAGAGAGAAAATACTTGATAAACGTTCATTAAAAATTGTTAAATTATACGAAAATGGATAAGCGGCAGTTATTAGTGATATAACCTAAATACCTAATCATGATATAAAATGACTGTGGAACACTAAGCTACCAATTTCTAAAAGAGATGCCCAGGCTTAAATTCCTTCCGCTCCTAATGCTAGGCTATTCATGAAAGTTAACCCAAACATATTATCAAGACAAATGAACTTCTATTGAGCAGTTTAAGATATAAGAAACT
This sequence comes from Moricandia arvensis, assembly GCA_905132765.1. NCBI lineage: Eukaryota > Viridiplantae > Streptophyta > Magnoliopsida > Brassicales > Brassicaceae > Moricandia > Moricandia arvensis. The sequence continues at coordinate 19,563 of CAJHQP010001526.1, forward strand.
AAGGGTCGATTTTAAAATCGTATGAGTCCCTCACTTAATAGAATATGTTAGGAAGAGAAAATGAAACATAAGAAACTCACAAGACAATATGCCCAAACTCCCATTTTTTTTAACATGTCAGTCATCCATAGAAGGTGACCTTGCTTAAATTTCTCAAAATTAAAGGAGTATTTGAGAAAATATGTAGTTACCTCGCCAGATGATGCCATGAAATTCATCAAGCAATAAATTGATCCTTTATGGCCAGTTGTATACCTACGTGCAAGCTGCAAGGATGTAAAATTTCAGGGAAATTAACGCAGACCAGTATCAATAGCTCTCGCCCTAAACCCAGCAGAAAAACAAAGATAAACATTCAATTTTGGAACAAACAAACCTTCCATGTTATCATTGATAAAACTCTAATGATACCATCAGTTGAACCAAATGCAACTAAAGGACCATCACCCCCCGATGATCTGGTAAGAAACTCCATGCTGCAATAAAAGGACAAAGTCTAACACCTTTATCAGGCAGAAGAATTTGAAAAGGTAGAAACACTGTTGGCATATTACACTTAAAGCACACACATTAACTTGCTATCGCAGTCTACATCTTTCCTGGGGTCTCAGGTGTCAAGCAAACTCATGCTCTAAAACTAGAGAAAAGGCAATGAACTTACCAGACAAGAGATCTGTTGTCAAGCTCTGACTTAGGCACATCTCGGCCACGCATAGTAACCAAGTCCAAGAAAATGGCTTTATTCTCACAACAAATGACCAGAAAATGTCGTCCTTTAGTCGATGGGGCAGGAGAAGTGAAACCGGATGTGAGATGATCGACAGCTGACGGAGATTCAGCAGCTGCAGAGCGGTTGCGCCACAGTTGCCAATAACGCACATCATCGTCATAAAACTTCACCTGCTTCACACTTGTAGGTGGAAAGAAGATAGTCATTCTCATATTCAGAGGACGAATGAAAAGCATCAATGAAGATCTGTTACCTTCCTCCTCGAATAGCTTCAGTAGGCTTGCCTTTATAGTCTGAACAACACATGAACGTCAGTTCATGAAGCACATCTCATTATACCATAATAGAATGTAGAACTAAAAAACAAACTTTCAGCTGATAGAGAGCACCTCCAACACCGTTCTATTTTCTACTACAATATGGAATTTAGAGTAGAATCTTCTCTAACCATACTCTATTTCTATTTCACAATGCATTAAAAAGTGGGATTACTCCAGAAACAAAATGAATTTAATTTTTAATCATTACTCCATTTTTTCATAAAACTCAACTTAATTATGGATTTATTCTATTTTGAGAAATAAAAGTGGAGCAATGCATTGGAGATGCTCTAATGAAATTGAGACGGAACAAGTTGATCATATCTCACCGGAATCTCCCTCGGCGAGCTTCTCCAACTTAGCACCAACTAAACGTCGTTCGTCGACTCCACCAGCTTTCAATTCATAAATCACCTAGAAATAACAGCTAATTCCTCAAAAACCATCGACTCGGGATCAAAGAGCTAAACCAAATCGAATCAAAACCAGAAACCTGACGGTGCTCCCAGTTCCAGACGGAGACGTGATCAGTATCATCCGCCGTAACGAGCCATGGATGCGTGGGGTGTACCTGTATCTTCACAATCTTATTATTGGTTTGCCGAAACGCTCTCGCGCGCAACATTTCGCTCGAAGATCAAACGAAACAACTCAGAAACCTTCTGAGGACGATCGCGTCCGTAAAGAGTGATTCGGATTCACCTCAATAGTAAACTTTCAGCTAGACACATTCAAAATTTAGATCCGAGTCAATAGGATCCACCAACGAACAAAAAACTCAGGTAGTGTCTTCGAATTGAGAAACCCAGTTTGTTATACAAAAAGGCCCAAAAATGTTTTAGCCCATGATTTATTTACTTTTCATCTTCTTAAGAAATTATAAAACAATTATTTTATGATAACAAGTTTAAGATGCAATGATAACTATTTGTTAGATTTATGTCAGTATAAAAACTCAAAATTTCATTCTAAAATTAAAAATTTCATATATTAATTATATATAACTTGAAAAAATTTAAAATTATGATTTAAAAAAAATGATTATTTTAATTCTTCGGATATTTGTAACAGGTAAATTTAATATGAGAAATACCCTAAGATAACCCTAAAAAAGTTTTTGTCACAAAAATAACCTTCAAAAACAAAAAAGACAAATCTAGCTTTTTTTATTTTCAAAAAGTTAATTTTTATTTTATTTTTTTTAATTTTAAACCTCATCCCCAAAACCCCAGCTCATAACTCTAAACCCTAAGTGTAGATTAGTTAACCCAAGGGGTATAAATGTATATTAGTCATTTTATTAACCTTTGGGTTAACTAATCTAGACTTAGGGTTTAAAGTTATGGGGTGGGGTTTTGGGGGTGAGGTTTAAAATTGAAAAAAAATAAAATAAAAATTAATTTTTTGAAAATAAAAAAAGACTAGATTTGTATTTTTTGTTATTGAGGATTATTTTTGTGACAAAAACTTCAAAAAAGGTTATTTGGGAGATTTGACCATTTAATATTTAAGTATTACATGTATATATTTACTTTTAACTAATCATTGAGTACAGAAAATTATTATTAGAATATTTAACCACTAAAAAATTGTTAGAAACCACTAGTTTTTTTTTTGTTAATTAGTTGACGGTTAACCATTTTATTTTTAACTTTGCATAGTTAACTATTAACATATAAGTGAGAAATAAAATGTCCATTTTACCATAGAACGTAGAATTCCAAAATTTCTGTGAATAATAACCCAAGAATTTGAAGTTAGAAAGAATCATGTGTTACAGCAACAACAAGATGTTCACTACAAAAAGAAAAGGTCAAACTCAAGAAACATAAGCAATGCGTCTGAAAATTGCTCTGAAAGTCTGTCCACCATTCCTAGCAACTTTCTGTCCTTCCTCAGTAGCACTACACAAAAGCTCAACAACAGGATCCAAATCAAGCTCTTCTTGGGTCAAAGCTTCAAACATTGGATGTTTCTCTAAACAAGACTTCATCCACTCACCAAGCTCCTCAACATCAGTAACCGTGTAAACAATCCCACCAGCTCTAAGCACATAAGCATACTCATCAAGCAAATCAGTACTAATCACTCTCCTCCTGTGATTCTTCTCCTTGAAATGTGGATCAGGGAAAAGGAAAAACATCTTCGAAAGCTGTCCTTTCTCAAAGTGATTCGGAATGTACTTCATCGAGTTTGTCCTAACGACAGAGATGTTCTCATACTCTCCCTTAGAGCTCGTCTTCCTCAAGGCTAAGATCCGTTCTTTGACATATTCTGTCACCTTATCTCTCAGCTCCATACCGATCATTAGCTTATCAGGAAAGAGCGTTGAAAGGGAGATGAGAAGGCCACCAAAGCCGCATCCTATATCCGCAAACTCAATCTTCTTGGAGGTTTTGTTGTTAGCTTCAATGAAGTTGGGAAAGTGAAGTGAAAGGTCGACATGAGATGGGGAGATGGGGATGGGGAAGTGAGAGTCACTAAGTGGGTTACTATGAGCTCTTGCTCTGTAGAAACGCTTCCGAGGAAGGCCTGTAGACTTGCTTAAAGTTGGTTTTGTTTCACTGTCCATTAATCACTTTTGACACAGACAAAAGATAAAGACAAAACATTAAAGTCTTGTCATCAGAGATCTGATCTAGCTTAAACATTGCGAAAGATTAAGACTTTGAATAAACCCAGATCGAGTAAATATCTAAAATACTAAACCCTAGTCTCTGTTCACTGAGAAGATCAAGAGCAGGCATGCCTAAGAGAAAACTAGAAGTCTAGATTCATAGTTACATAGTACAATAAGAAACACACACAAACACATAAAGAGTAGTTAAGTGGATTACATGATTCAAGCTGCAGCCGGTATCAGAATCTTGAGCTCGTTGTTCCTAGCAACTAAACGTCCGAGAGAGAGAGGAAGAGGCAAGAACTTAGCGGCTAACAAGGGTTCTTATATTTTAAAATGGGCCAAACTCCAAACTTATTACTAATGGGCTAAGCCCATTATAATCTCAGACAATGACCGTTGTTCTGGTCGGTATTTCAGTTTGATTCAAGCGCGCAATACAAGTCTCGTTCTCACACCAATCAACAGAGTAACAGACTGTTTGTAACACAAATCGTGTAATATGTTTGTTACATGGTTTAAATGAATCGTGTGATATGATATGATTACTACATCGTTTATATAATAATAATGATAATACAAATTCTTGTGAAGTATAGTTTCTCTTAAGGACCTTTACTGTCTTCAACGTCTTCCACTATGATTCCCTCTGAAACCACCACCATGCTTATGCTTCAATGGCACAACTGTGTCCATATACAACAATCTCCCTGGCAAGTGCCTTTTCTCTTTTGGAAGCCGACGCAGCTGCTGCACCCAAAACGCAACATACTCTCCTTCTGGATCATAGTTCTGTGCCTGAACGAATAAGGAAAACACACACTGTTTCAGTCTCTTCTTCACATAACTTGCCCTGGCCGGATGTTAAAAGTTACTTACTTGCTTGGGGATGCTGAAGTACCGGTCTTCTCTTGGATCATTACCAACACCTTCATTGGGCCAAAACCAAATCTTTCATCATCTAAATGTGAACTTTTATAAAACAAAATGTGTCCTCTCAAGTGGCATGAGTAGTAGTACCTGCTCCATAGGTCCAGTTTCCGTAATTAGAACAAGGATCATAGTCCAAAAGACATGTCTCAAACCATTCAGCACCCATTCGCCAGTCCAAGCCCATGTCCCTCACAAGAAACGAACAAACAATCTGCACAGTAAATGAATGAACAATCATCCATGAAAAAGAAACATAGCTAAGTTGAACAGATGGAAACTAATCATACCTGTCTGCCTCGATTTGACATGAAACCTGTAGTTGATAACTCCTTCATGTTTGCATCTATAAGAGGATACCTAATGATATTCATGAGCATTCACTAAAGTTTAATACTTTTAGAGCCGCAAGCATTAGATCGAATCATAATATCAGAATACACACCCTGTCTTGCCATCTCTCCAACACTCAAACAGCTTCTTATCTTGACTCCATTTCCCTTGCACATTTCTCGGACCACCTAACAAAAAAAAATGCTAACTTATCCATCTCAGACAAGTTTGTGTGATAAGCACGTTACCTAGATGGAATAAGGAGTTGCCACACTTAATTGAAAGAAACCTAAAGTAATCTCTCCATAGTAATTCAAACAACACCCTGAAACACATGTAACAAATCAACTGAGAGTGAAGAGAATGCAACAGAAGATTGAAACTCAACTAATAAAGACATACCAGTATGTTGAGTTGTTTGCTACTCTTTCCCTTTCATATCTTTGAACCTGAAAAGATTTTGAGTTACCACATAAGTGAAAAACTGCTATATAATTTTAGAAGCTGACACATCCGGGTGAAACATTTGCTTTGGCACCCAAATTTTTATACATAGTCGCATGTATCCAAGTTATCGATTGTTTTATTAAGATTAACATATGTTTATAACCCCCTAAATCTAAGATCCGGCTCTAGACACTGGATAAAGGTTTGAATGATCTGACCTCTTCATAGATAAATCTAGGAGAGATACATCCAAAGGCAAGCCATGGAGAGAATTTTGTGGAGTAATCAGGTCCCAACATTCCATTCCTTGTCTCTTTGTATACTTTCAAAAGATCCTACATGTAAAAAAATAGACATACAACATTATGTACACACACACAAACAGAGTCATAGTAGAAGTAAGAAGAGCTCAGGGTTTGATCTTTACCTTCTTCCAAAAGTACTCAAAAACTCTGCCTAGTCCTGCGCTTTCACCACCAACAAATCTCATTCCTCTTGTCACCTGTATCAACATACATATAGAGAATGTTGTTTTACTTACTTTTCTCTCTTGTCTCAACTAAAGAGATTCACAGAGAAACTCACCTCTTGTGGCTCAATTCCAAGTTGACTAAGAGTTGGAACATCTCCCCAGTTATCAACAGAAGGTGTTGGCCCTAGAGAAAGTGGAATCCGAGTGGAGCTTCTGATCTTACAGTTTGCTTCCACTGACTGCAAGCAAATTTTCAACCAGACACAAACATCTAGGAGTTAGGTTCATATATGCCTCATTGACCACCCAACAGACACAAATATCTATGCGTTATGATCATATATGCCTCATTGACCGCCCAACCAGACACAAACATCTATGTGTTATGATCCTATATGCCTCATTGGCTTCCCAACCAGACATGATCTAATTCTCAGTCACTCAAACGCCTCTTCATCCACAGTTACTAGTACAAAATGCGAATCTTTATGTCAGCCAAATATGGTACTAGATATCTTAAATCCTTCAGCATTTACAGTGTTAATTCTTTAAGAATACACAAACGAAAACAGAATCATCACACCTTACGAAACTGAGTGTAGATATCAGGCAAATCAAGAACATCAAAAGGAAGATCATCTTTGTGGTACATTGTGCTTCCCCAAATAAGCTCAAGCTTTGTGCTATTCCCAACCCCTTTCAAAGCCTTATCCACAAGTCTCTCCACATGTAGCTCCTCGCTGCACGTTTCTTTATGCGCAAACACCTGAAAAAACATAAGATTATAAGTTAACATCTTCAAGAAACATCTGAAAGTTTCAGCACAAGCACACAACAAGACTTAACAGTATGAGCTCCAAAGTCTTTGGCAAGAGAAGGAAGAACATCTTCTGGTTTACCACTCCGAATCAGAAAATTCAATCCTCTTTTCATCAGATTCTTCCTCAAATCAGCCACACATTCCATCAGAAAAGCACCTCTCAAAGCTAAAACATCACAACACAACACAATGTAAACGCAAAAACTCGATAATAAGATCAACCAAAACGATTACCTCCGGTTTTAGGGAAGGAGAAGAAGTGAGTAGTGTGAAAGAGACGAGGATCAAGACAGTAAACAGGCAAAAGGGTATCGGAGGAAGACCAAGCTTTGTACAATGCGTCATTGTCAAGAACTCTAAGATCGTTTCTAAACCAAACAATCGTGGTTCCTTTGCCGCTTCTCTTGGCTGAAGAAGAAGAAGAAGGTAATGCGTATCTCTCAAAGGTCTTTACGGTGACTGAGTCCATCTCTTCGACGCCGAGGCCTGGAACACCGTGTATATTGCCGTTCATTTTCGCGGCGGAGCAGAGGAACAGAGGAGAAACGAGTTTGTTTGAGAGACGGTGGAGGGTGAATGATCTGCGAAGTGGGTGTGAGAGAGGAGACGAGAGCGACGAAGCCGACATTCGCGGGTTGGTTTGTAAAGTGTAACGTCATCTACTTTTTTTCTCGCCGAGTTGTGGATGTGACAAGTGGCGTTGGTTTTGTGAAGTGTGACGTGGCGGATGTTTGGCCTTTTGTCTGAATCTGGTGGAGTTGTGTCGTTTTGTAAGGCAGAGAATTGATGGATGATGATGGGTTTCGTTGTTTTGGGCCTAGAGGAGAAAATAAATACGATAGAAAAGTCCATTATAGGCCTAAATCTCTGGAAAAATAGGAAGTATGAAAGTTTCAGAGATTGTTTCATATATATGTTTATATAAATTAATATAGGACAATTAAAAATAGTTTAAGATTTCTTTTTTTTAAAACAAATTTATCTTTTAAACATATGTAACAAATATGTTCTAATTTTTTTTTATGAAAAACAATTAGGAAAAGATGATATGAACATTTATATATTATTTAAAATTAATACATTATTTAATAATTCTATAATATTTATTTTGGCATAATTAGATATTATTTGTTTAATATTATTTTTACGACTTGTATTTTCAATTTTTTTCTTCATAACATTGTATTTAAAATATTTTGAATTAAAAATTATAGCTTTTTCTTTTGGTTTTGAAATCATAGTTTAAAGAAAATCGTATAAATAAGTATTATTTTTATGAAAGGTACAATACTTTTTTGACAAATACTCAAAATCAAAACGTATCGATATATTCATTGATCTAGTTTAAAAAAATTAGGAATAAATAAAAACAAAATTTAGTACAAATGAGAAATAGTATAATTAATAATATTCTTCCACTAGAATATTTTAGGATGACATGCCCAAAATGTTATGCAAAACCTAATTATACAGGAATATATATTTGCTTCATTAGTGTCCAAAGGATCCATGAAACGACAAGTTTATACTTTGTTAATTATTTGTTAAAAGCTTTACCCCTTGATCCAACATATTTAGTAATCCTACAATTTATATGTAATATATAGTACATATATAGATGCGCTCCTTTATATATTCCCGCATGTATACATTTTCAAGTATAGTTATAATTCCATTATATCTTATGATTCTACTCTTTTCTTAAAATAGTATTATAAAACTATAAAACGTTATCAAATTCCATGCACCGAAGAAATTTGATCATCGATGGACGCATAAGATTTGTGTGAACTTTAAAAATGCATTGGACCAATGATGCATAGGGGATTGACGCATAAGATTTGTGTGTACCTTTAAAATGCATTCGACAATTACGCATAGGGTTTACGTGTATGTGCACTAATAGAATCATAGATTGGTTAGCTGCAATAAAATTATGTTTATATGTTAGGGAAGTGTCTATTGTTGTATTGTTCCAATGCCGAATAATCTTTATATGAAGTTACTTATGTAAAATTTTTGAGAGAGATTCGCGTACCACTATTGTATGCGTGATTCTCTTAATAGATTCGTCACTATGTGGCTCCACCATTAGGGCTATTCTCCAAGTTTATTTTATTACTGTTTTGTCGCTTAAAAGGTAGGTGAGTGACAAAGTTTAATCACAAAAAGTGTGCTTATAATTTGTAGAATCAGAAAGGATGCTAATTAAAGTAACATTAATCGTCGTATTTAAGATATAAAAAAGATTGAATGTATAATAACATGATATTATGGAACAATAAGTCATTAAATATGGTTCTATTGTGGCATTTAGACAATGGTCGAGCAACAAAAAGTTGGAGAGGATTCAAGTTTTCGTTGATATATTAATTTTTTGGATGGTAAACGAAAAGTTATATAGTAGTGTAGGGAATAAACTCCAGAGTTTCCCCCTAAAATCTAAAATATGTTAATTAACATGTTATTTCTAACTGGTTATTTCATCGATCTTTGATGAGTAGTTCATTGATCGACACAATACAAATTATTGCAAATTAATTTGCTAGTTACAATCGTAAGCAGGTTTCAAACAGTTGGAATTACTAAATTAGTAAGCGCTAAACATACTTCAAAATCAAATTCAAATTCAAAACGACAGTTTTGAAGAATGAAGTTGTGAAATTCACAAAAAAAAAATCTCAACTTTATATTAGATTTATCTTTTTAAATCATTTATTTATAAATTATAACTTAAATAGATTATAATCAAAAATGAGAAAACTCGGAAAACAAAAACATATATATATATATATATATATGTTATTTAGCAAAAAAAAATGTTTAACTTTTTAAAAAGAAAAAAAAAATTAGCTCAAAGTTTTATTAGTCACATCCAAAAGAATATTTTTTGTCTTTATGTGATAGAGCCCTTTACAACTCTATAAAAACAGTTCCACACACAACTCTCTTCTCTAAAACAAACTAAACCATTGCATATTCTCTCTTCTATCTCTCAATCAAGAAGATCATGTCAGGAGTGTGGGTGTTCAAGAACGGAGTGATAAGGCTTGTGGAGAACCCTAACCAGTCAGGAGCCGTCACACACAGCCGAAGGAAAGTGATGGTCTATTTACCGACAGGAGAAGTGGTCTCATCTTATTCGATGCTCGAGCAGATCCTCCAGAGTCTTGGGTGGGAGAGGTACTATGGCGACACAGAGCTCCTCCAGTTCCACAAACCCTCATCCATTGATCTCATCTCTCTCCCTAGAGATTTCACCAAGTTCAACTCCGTTTACATGTACGATATCGTCGTCAAGAACCCTAATTACTTCCACGTCCGAGACTCCAATTGAATCTTTTGTGTGTGTGTTTGTTTGTGTGTGTTTGTTTTACAGTTTAGTATTTGTTGAGTTTTGTCTTTAGTTGCATGTGCATGTTTTATATGTTGTCGACGTTGAGAGTTGTGTATGTAATTGTGGTTTTAATTATGAAAGATGAGTCTTGGTTGAGAACTTAATCATAACATGGTTAAGTTTCATTTTAATGTTTTCATCCTAGCATAATTCGGTTAATGATCTGTTGTATCTGTCACACCATTGTCATTGAAAGATAAGTTATTTAGCTCTGTGGAGCTCATTATCTCAAATGATTTTCTATTTAATCCAAAACTCAAATTTAGTTGTAGTTTTAATATTTTCAATTCTAGTTTTCTTGAATAACTGTTGATGTTTTTTTTGGATATACTTCTATATAGGTTGCCAATATATCTCAAACCCCAACGCAAATCTCCATGGAAAAATCTATCATAAAATGTTAGACATTATCATGTCATGTGATCGAGTAACAAAATATTTCGGATGTATCATATTGGAAATTACCATCAAAAACTCCGATTCATATTCGTACCATTATTTAGGTATCTCAAAAATATTAACATAAAATATATCTGATGGAATATTTTGGGGACCCCATGAGGCTTTGATGAACTTGTATTCACTAATGTAATTTGATTCCTTAATACTTAGGAAAGATACAGAACTTGCTCTTGCACTTTCATTTTGTGTTGGTCGATCGTACTATTGAGTTCTCTTAGCTGGTCTCCAAGGACCAAATATATGGTTCACATTTTAAAATTAACAAAATAAGATTTATTAAGCTGAAAACATTAAAAAAATAAAAAAAAAATTGAAGACATTGCTATTGTTATCATTTATTTGTTAAAATAGCAAGAAACGCATATCGTGATAGAGCGTCGAAAAGACATTACGTAAAAAAAACTTTTGCAGGCAATTGGTTGTGTCAGTCTCTCAGTGAACACTACCGAGCAGCTACATATTATATGAAGAATAAGTCAAAAAAATGATGATACATCATTCGAAAGGAAAATCATTATTGTAATATGGATGCCATGGACAATGAAATATCAATGGTAGGTCCTGCTGCTTTGTGTCCCTACAATCATAAAACCATGACTTTATACCCCAATCAATCCATGGGGATGCATGTAATGATGATACCCTATTGGCTTTGAATCACATTATTGAGTCAAAAAAAACTCTCACTCGAACGTAAGCAATAGAACACAGTGGTTCACGTGAACAAAGCAATGCCACCTTCTCCACGAACTTACGAGAGTCCGAAACGTGTCTAAACGGGACATTGCTTTAAGAAACACTTCCCACTCTCGAGGAGCGTACTGCTCACCTGGCCTGAGCTTTAATATCATTGACACACACACACAATCCCTATTAGATATATGTATAGGAGTGCATGCATGTGTATGAGTAGTGTTCCTACACTGTAGAAGGGGAAATTTTCAGAAGCATTGATTGGTGAGGGACATGGATTTTTGGAAGCTTCTGATGTATTGTATACAAGGCATGCTTTAGGTCTATAAGAAATAGCTAAGCTAGAACTTAGGCCACTTCGAGAAACTAGTCTAGGAGACATCGTCTCTTGCTCTGCCTTGCAATTAAAAGTAAACTGCATGTACTGGTAGACCAATGGAAATGTTGGATTCTTATTGTGAGGGGTCTCCTCTCCTATGACGAGTTAACATAGTTTGAATTTTGTCATGGAAATGTACGTCATTTAACCCCAACCTCATCAAGATTGAAAAGTTTATTGGACATGTTATTACTAAGACTTTGTTGAAAAAAAAATAATGCTAATACTTTTATCAATGAAGATGACTGAGAAAATAGAGGAAAATAAAGAAAATGAGAACAAGGGTGAATAAAATGAAGGTTAAGATGAAGATTGATGAAGGTGAGACTTCAAGGAAGATTGATATTGACATGAATTCAAAAGAAAGTTGAAAGTCATGAAGAGGCAACGGAAGAATAAGTGAGAGAAGAAAAGGAAGTGATGTTGGCAAGAAATTAATATTGCATGATGTGGTTTTGGATAGTGTTGAGAAGTGGGTCGAATCCGCTTCGCCCGACCCGTTCCGATGCGGGTTAAGTCATTTTTTGACTCAAAAAATTAACACGCATAATCTGCAAGAAGAAAAAAATTATATTTGCACTTGTCCTGTTTCATTATGTGGGTAACCCGCGGGACCCGTGGGTAATTATTTAAATAATAAAAATAATTCTTTTTTTCAAAAAGAAAATATAAATAATATATTTATAATTAAAATTTATATATTTTTAAATTATTTTTTTATTTTTAACGAAAAATAAGTATATTTTTATTTTTATTTTGCGGGTTGGCGGGCACCCGCAATTCGATTTCGACCAACCCTCACCTGCCCCGCATAAAATAGATCTGACCCGCACCCGCGATTTCAGTTTTTTCAAAATTCTTTAACCCGCACCCGCCCCGCAACGGATCAAACGGGGCGGAACCCGCAGATTATGATTTAAATTCTCAGACCTAGTTTTGGACCTAGAGGATTAGGGTTTCGGTCCGAACTCCCTAGTAATTCAAAAAAGAAAAGTAAACAAAGAGGAGGAGAAGGTTAAGGAAGAAGAATCAGAAGATAAGAAGGAATGATCTCCATCAGTCTACAACAATGTAATAGTAAACAAGATGCAAGAGAACCCAAGGAAGAACAAAGTTTTGGCTCTTGCTGGAGCTTTTCAAACCGTTATTGACTATGAAACTGCATCATCTAAGTGATATATGTTACTCACACATAAACACAAAAACAAAATCAACAATGTCATCTTTAGCTTTGAGATCCATGTTAATTTTTCTATCTAATTATCTTATTTTTATCTCGTGAATTGTATGCTTTTCTCACCGAATCATATTTTTGAATGAATTGGTGATTGGTGGTGTATATATGCAAGTATCTAGTTAAGACAATTTTTTTGGATCGATATGAAACAAAACCTAGTGTTTAACGGTAAGAACTAAAAAGAAGGATAATGTTACACAGAAGAGTAATTGATACTTGATAGTTAACATCCACTCGCTAGAAAAGCTTTTGTTGTGGTGCAGAAAAATCTCACGTGGGAGAAGGATCATCATATATATAGTGGCAGTGTCACACTGCAAGTGTTAGGGGTGGGCAAGTCTGAAAGTGATTAAGTGTGGGTTCGTATAGTGGAAGGGTCCCGTCTGAGTCAGTGCTATTTTATAGTATAACCTTTCTAAATTGGTTTAGGTAATTTTGGCCCCGATTGTTCTAGTTTGTGCAATTTTTTTTTTTGTATACAAAATGTTAGTCTATATACGTATTAACAATTGGTCAAAGTCCATTAATTCTTTTGTGATAGTGTCCAATGTGGTTAATATAGACCGGAAAATACTTTCAAGAAAATAAGAGAAAAAAATATCGACTCTCATCTTGTTTAATGTACCAATCATGTTTCTCTAAGTTCTCTTTGAGTTTTGTTGAGTTTGTCTAAATAATTATTTTTACCAGGAATGTGTATTATATAGACAGAACTGAATTTGGTAAAAATTACATCAACATATTAACACAAATGATGTAATAGACAGAACTGAATTTGGTAAAAAAAATACATCAACATACTAACACAAATGATGTAATACATGTCATGGGAAAATAAGTATACAAGATTATTCTGTAAACTCCAAAAATTGATAACATATTTATTGCATAAGAAAAACTCGAAAAATTATTTCCAACTTCAAAGGTTCTTTGAAAGGTATAAATAAAACCTAGTGCAAAATATTGAGTATTTTGTAAAGATTAAACAAGTAAATAACCTCATACTATATGATAGAGGTGGGATATAATGTAATACTCAACCTTGTTCTATTAAATTTTACCCGAATCAATTTATGACTTAGAAGGATATATGTGTTTGGTGCCTATCCAAGTTTTGCCCCACCCACATTAAATTTCCTATCAACTTTGACATTTTGTTATACAAAACAAACATAGATGGCAGGACACAAATTTAGTGAAACTGAGTGACAGTTGTCCGAACGAGATGAGATCAAACACAAAACAAAAACCAAAACAAAAACAACAAGAAGAGGTTGCACGTCTTATTTCCACAACAACATTTTATTTTTCCGAAGCCCTCGGCATTGTACATAGTATAAATGTTTATTTGACGCATACATTCTATAAAGACGTGCTAATTTGTATGTCAAAATTACATGTACTACATTTAGATCAAACTTGCATATTATAAGAGTGTATATAGTTGGTTTAGATGGTTTAATATGGTTAAGTAATTGGTTTAATAGTGGACTTGATTTACAATTGTATTTATGCTAAGTACTCTTCTTCCTCCGTTTACACTAATGAAGATATTTTACACAATCTCTTTCTCTCAAACTTAATCACCTTGAGAGGATCTGAAACATATGCTATAGATCTAAATATCTGTTCCTACATATTTTTTAAAGCTCCAACAAATCCGAAAACAAAGAGAACCAAACTTTTTCTAAAAAATCTCAAACAATTTTTATGCAGTTTTTTTTCCCGAAAATGCATGTAATATATAATCTAAAAATAAGTATTTTCCTAAAATAGTTTTAGTGATGTTTATTTCTTTTTTCTGTTTAAAAGAGTTATCACTGAGCCATTTTTTTTGGAATTTATTAATAACATAGTAATCCATTTCAACAAAAAAAAAACAATTAATTTACATGTACTACATTTATAGACTTGGGAGATCACACCCACCACATGTTTGCTCACTTTTCTAGAAAAATATCCACATAGTATTTGACTTGTACTTTTTAAAAATAAAATAAAAATAAATAAAGAATCAAGATAATGTGGTGATGGAAAAAGGACAATAGACAGATAAGCAGAACACTAACCTAGTTGGTTACTTTTCTCCCCATCTACATAATATAATAATTAATTTCCCGAATTAAAAAAAAACAAACATTAATTCGACGAAAATAAGAATTATTCATAGGAACAAAAAAAACTATGAACAAAGAAAAAAATCATGATTTGCATTATTGATTCATCACTCATCTTCTTCTTCTTGCAGATCTGATAGAGCAAAACAGCTCCTAGACTTCAATGCTCTGTTCTTGAAAGATGAGTTTCTTGCAATAAAACCTCCTCTTGTTCCATCTCTCTCTTCATCGTCTCCCTCCTCTTCATCATCATCATCATCTTCATCTTCGTTTACAGGTAAAAGAGGCATAGATTTAGGGTTTTGCCAAGAGTAGAAAGATCTTCTTGCTAACTTGTTGCAGATCTGTAACCTTCTTCTCTTGTTCAACGGATTCTCTTGCTTTGGTACCTCTTTAACACTCCCAATCTCTCCTAAATTCCCAAACGATTTTGATTTTCCCTTGTAGTGATTCGATAACCCTCTTCTGGTTTAAAAATCAAGAACCCTAATTAACAATCTTGTTCCCCAAGTTACCGTTTTTAGTAAGTAAAAATTAAAACTTACTTGTTTGGGAGAGAATCTTCGAGAGAGCTCATTGAAGCTAATCCTCTCAGCCCTATCTCGTCGTCGTCGCTTTCTTCCTCTTCCTCCTCCTCGCTGTCTCCCGGAGTTCCAATCGATGAACTTTCCGACGAGTAATCCGCCGTCTGTCCTGACCAGACTCCGCTTCCGACACGACTCAAACCGCCTCCTTCATCGTTCACCGTATCAAACGAGGAGGATGAGGAAGCCTTGTCCCTCATCGTCGCCGTGAGATCGTTTCCGTATTCAGAGTCTTCTTCGATCGAGAACGTAGCTCCTCCTTCCATCACCAGATCACAAAAAAAAAGGAAGAAACTTTCTTACCGGTTTGGTCGGAAATCACGAATCTTTGGTTCTGGGTTTGTGTCTCGTCAAGTTTTGGGTTCGGATCCTCTAATCGCAGAGACAGAGAGAATCGTAGGAATAGCAATGGCAGAAGAGAGAGAGAGAGAGAAAGGATAAGGTTTTTATTTTATCTAAAAAAAGAAAATTAATTGATGGAAGACGATAAGGATGATAACTTCAAATATCGGACACAAACTAGTTTAAACTAATGTAGTTTACAGTCCTTGTTTCTGATCTCTGTATTTTTTTAGTATTTAAAAATATTTAAAAGTTTATTCATAATATTGGGAAAAATTATGTTCTAAACAACAATCTGTAAATAGTGGTTGAGTTGGTCACAACTCAACTAAGATAAAGGAAGGGAATATTCTTTTTGAAATTTTGGAGCTGGAGTTACATAATAACATACCATATCAAAACCAATGGGTGATGATCATTACACATTATATTAAATGAACTTTTTGTAAGATTGTAACGATTTTTCTTGGGTTAAAATGTCATTTATTTTTTTATAATTTCTGTTTTATATATTGAGAATTATGAATCTTGCTTTGCAATTTTTGCAGTCCATATAATATGTTCTTGCTTATAAGTTATAACAAAGATTTTTAGAGCATTTTATAAATGTCAAAATATATACTAAGTCTGACCCTACACAAGTTGTAGATCTATTTTGGTATGATGCCAATAAACATATGAATATAGTTCAATGGATTGTATTATCTGCTCTGTCAAAGTTGGCAATAAAATTATGTTGGTTTTTAAAAAGTGGAACAAAATTAATATACAATGAATAGAATAACAAAAGAACTACAATTATGTCATATGGGATAGGAGATATGTTTTAGAAACTCCCAAGTGTAATTTATACGTTATAGTTTTTTCTTTTACAACAATGATTATTTATCTTTAAAGTGGCTTATGATAAAAATTCCAAAAATGACACATTGATTTCTTAACACCGAATTCAAATAAATATAGAAAACCAAGAAAAAAAATCGTTATGAACAAAATTTTGAAGAAAGAATTAAACGAAAAGGACATTGTGAAATAATATTAGTTTAATTTACACCCCAAGTAGGTAGATCAGTAGATAGGATGCTTAACAAATACAATTTAATTAAAAGGCCATTTAGAAGAAAAAACGTGGTTTATATGAAAAGTCATAAGTAAACGTCAAAGCATAGGGACCAATGGGATGAGGCTGAGGTCTAAAAAACAGCATCTAATCTTATCTTTTTCTTTCTTAATTTCTAATCTCAAGCTTTGCTCTTCTCGATGGCAGAGAATCACCCTCAAGTGTCCACCTCTCTCTTTTTCTCATTATCAATTTATTTGTATTTTCTTTTAAAAAAATATTCCGGGAATCAAAGTTGTTTCTTGTTGATTACTAACTAGAAAAAGAGAAGATGTATTGGTTTGGTTGGCTAAACTTTATAGAAAGGGTAATTATCATGCTTTTCCACCTACAACAATCTCATGTTTTAAACAATACCAATCATTCAGACACAAGTTCCTTGGCATTTTCCACACACACGCCAATATATATACACTAACTCTTAATCTATGAATTATATGAAACAACTTGTTTATTGATGGCTTTGTTACTTTTCTTTTTGTGCTGAAGTTTTATTTATGGGCCATAACGGGGTAATAAGTGATTCTAAAACTACAACCATTTGGCCCAATTAGAGACCCACCATAGTAAGCTCATTATCGACCCGATCGACCTACCCACCGGCCAATTTTACTTTATCTAACCCTTTGGTCACGGTATCGTCGTCCATTTATGGCTGCTTTCTCGTGGTGGTCCTAAGACTCGAAGTGGAAAGCATCAAACCATGCTTTATTCACAATTATTCAACAAAACTCTTTTTCATTTTGTTAGCAAAATAACCTTTTTGTATGAAAGTTTACAACTCTTTACAAATTGGCTACGCAATATATGCAAAAAGAAACAACTGTTGCCAAATGTCGACAGTGCAGAACTATGATTACAAGTAGATAAAAGATAACGCATGATTACAAAAAATTCATTTTGTGCATAGTCAGAACTTCCTTGCCAAGTATTTTCCCTTAGACTAGAGCCACTTGAGAGAAAACCCGATACGGTGAATCTGAAGTTTGAACCACGCTGGCCACGTAGATATGAATTATTGTTTTCGATCCATTTGAATGCTCAGAAAATGGTTTATCCGTTAGCCCGAAAAATATATTTGTATTTTTAATAGATACGGATTTGATTCTTTAATTTAAAAAGAATAATATTTTCCCTTTCTATGAGTTATTTTGTTTGGCTAAGATTTGGCCACGTGTTCAGTTCTTATTTGATATGATTGGATACTTCGGGGCCCACTTGGATAGAACTCATGGACAAGCTCATGTGAAGACATAGCAACACCAACCACAAAGAGAGAGTCACAAATACAGAGAGAGAAGTAGAGAGAAGAAAGAGAGAGAGAGATGGCGTCAAAGCTCTGTGACTCGTGCAAATCAGCGACGGCGGCGTTGTACTGCCGTCCCGACGCGGCGTTTCTATGTCTCAGCTGCGACTCAAAGGTCCATGCAGCGAACAAGCTAGCGTCAAGACACGCACGCGTGTGGATGTGCGAAGTGTGCGAGCAAGCGCCAGCTCACGTCACGTGCAAAGCCGACGCTGCTGCTCTCTGCGTCACGTGCGACCGAGACATCCACTCGGCTAACCCTTTGGCTCGCCGTCACGAGCGCGTCCCCGTCACGCCTTTCTACGATCCCGTCTCCGTCACCGACGGCTCCGTTAAGCACACGACCGTTAACTTCCTCAACGACTGTTACTTCGCCGATCTTGACGGTGACGGTAGCCGTGAGGAAGAGGAGGAGGAGGCAGCGTCGTGGCTGCTTCCGAATCCAAAGACGACGGCGGTGGCGGTTCCGGGAGATAGCCCGGAGATGAACACGGGTCAACAGTTCATGTTCCCGGATCTGGATCTGGATTATGGGACTGTTGATCCGAAGATGGAGTCTCAGGAGCAGAACAGCTCAGGCACCGACGGTGTGGTTCCGGTGGAGACTCGGAGGGTTGGAGTCCCGACGGTGAACGAGAACTGTTACGAGTTAGATTTCACCGGAGGATCCAAAGACTTTACGTACGGACACAACTGCATCAGCCATAGTGTAAGCTACCTTTTTGTCTCAACTTCTTTCATGTTCTCTTGTCAACTGATTAGTTGAAGTGATTGTGTCGGAAAAGCAAGTCAACGAACTCAGAAAGAACTAATTGTTTAATCCATTCTTATATCTTAGGATTATTTTATCAAATATTATAAAGTTTAGATTTTTAATATTACATGGTTAATGACACGAATTATTAATCAAATACTCCATCCGTATTTTAAAATACATGATTTTTGAAATAGTGCTCAACTAAGAATTTTACTTTCTTCTAAAATATATTTTAAAAGATATAATTTTAAAATTATTCAACGATAACAATTTCAATTATTTTAAATTCTCAAAACATCTTATATTTTAAGACAATATAAATCTTCTGAAACACCATACAAAAAAAAGAAGGGAGTATTATGATGTTTAGATCTTTACTAGTAGAATGTTTAATGACACAAAATATTAATTTGCTTAGTATTATACTATTATTTAATCAAATATTATAAAATTTAGATCTTTACCCCTCTTAAACGAAAAAAAAAAGATCTTTACTATTACGATGTTTAATGACACCTAAAATTATTAATTTAAGTAGTATTAATGATTGAGTGATAGTAATACTTAGCGTTGTACGCAAGTAACTTGTGTAAGTAACCCTAACCTATAAATAGAACTAATACCGTTGTTACAGCAGGTATCATCATCGTCGTTGGAAGTGGGAGTGGTGCCAGATGGAGGCTCTGTAGCCGACGTTACATACCCTTACGGTGGTCCTGCAACCACTGGAACGGATCCAGGAACTCAGCGGGCAGTCCCTTTAACGTCAGCGGAGAGAGAGGCGAGAGTGATGAGGTACAGAGAGAAGAGGAAGAACAGGAAGTTTGAGAAGACAATAAGGTATGCTTCGAGGAAAGCTTATGCTGAAATGAGGCCAAGGATCAAGGGAAGGTTTGCGAAGAGGACTGATACAAGTGAGAGCAACGATGCGGTTGGTCATGGTGGTATCTTTAGCGGGTTTGGACTTGTACCAACGTTTTAGAGCTTGAGAGAGAGAGAGAAAGAGAGAGGTAGACTCTAAAATGGTGGGAAGGGTTTGTTTGGTATCGTTTTGGTAATAAGTCTTTAACTTTTTTTTCTTATTGTTTGTGTTTTGTTGTTGAGTACTTAGTTGTTGTGGTTGGGAGAGAGGAAGAGAGGAGGAGAAGAAGAGACTGGGTGGTGTTTTATATGTAACTTGTGTTGTATATATCATGTGATTTTGAACAAGTTTTGGCTTATGTAATATTTTTATATTTTGAGCATTGTAGAATTGCAAATCTTACGTGTAAGTAAACATACAACACCAAATGCAACATGTTAATCATAGAGGTAGAGTGTAACATACCATGCTAAAATAAGAGTGACTAGTTCAACAAATTACAAGTTTAGTACACGGTGGAAGAAACATTACATTACTGGAATTAGAACCTTAAAAGAAAAAAACTTACATCAAAGACAATCTTGAGACATCCATTTTTGAAAATATCATTGTGAAGTCAGTATTGACATTTTAGTTATTGATAAAGTGAAGGCTACTTGCTATGCTTGTGGTGGAGTTGTTATGAACTGTGGTTGGCCCTTTATTCTTTTCACCTATGGATCCTCTTTGTTCTGAGGAGATGGTGTGCGTTGCTGCACTCATTTTTGGTCCAGCTGCGACCGGCTTACGATTAGCAATGCTAGCGTCCATATTTTCTGTGTACTGTGATGTGTCCTTGACCAGGTTGCTTGGTGGAGATCTAGGTCTCTGAGTCTTGGCTGCTTCTCGCTGTGGTCGGCTTTTGGTTCATGCTTCACTCTCTGCTGCGATCCAAGACCAGGTTTGGGATTATTATCGTTGGCAGAGCTTTCGGTTTGGTTCATGATGTGTGTATGATTCTCAGTCGCTGACTTCTCCAAGTGTGGTGGGTTAGATAAATAAAAGGGGAATGGGCCCTTGGTCTCTCCAAATGAGCCAATGGTCTCTGCAAATAGGCCTGTATAATAGTTCCTTAAGAAAAAGGCAAGAATCTTGCAGAAGAAACAATGAGTGAGAAAGCTTAGAAACTGGGACTGGAATACACTACTACAAGCGGTGTCTGAGAAGGGAGTTTTACATATCTGAAACACAAAAACAATGAAATCTTATCATAGGAACAGTATTTCCAGTAACGCAGAGAACAAACCATGAGGTGAAGGAACAAACATGAATCACCATCATCTCATGCCTCGTCTGCGCCATTCCCTGTCTCTTTCTTTGCTTGTGCTATGATCGTCTCGCTCGTGGCTTGAACTCTTTTCACGTCTGTCTCGATCCCTGTTCAAATCATGTTGCCTATCTCTGTCTCTGAGTCTCCCTCTGTCCCTGTCTCGGTCCAAATCATGATCTCTCTCCCTGGTTGATGATTTCCTTGGTGGACTTTGGCTCTGGTTTTCACCACGGTGTCGCTTTTTAGTCGATTCTCGAGACTCTTCAGGCCTCTCCTTCCGCTCTACTATTGGTTTCTCTGCAGTTATAAGCACTGTTAAAACTTGCATGAGTGATCCATTGGATCAGAACGAACACGAATATGGCTTATAACTTACGGTTTCTGTTGCCCTCTTTAGATCCTCCTGATAAGCCATAATCAACTTCAAGCCTCTTTCGTTTGGTTTCTACTTTTCTCTCTATCTCCTCGGAGTTTTTAATCCCCTGTTCCTCAAGAGTTTCACGATACTCTATCAACGCAACTTCTATGCGTCTCCGCTTTTGTCTGCATTACAAAAAAAAACAGGAGTAAGGGAGCAGCCTATTGAGTTTCGAAGCAATAATGCAAATTGGTATCTTTTAATCCATGTTTTGCTTGTTTAAGTTCGTTTCCTATAACTTTTCAGAAGTAGATGGAAGTGATCAAACCTTTGTTCCTCGTCCATTCCATTGTCAGGTTGGGCACGAACACGATCATTACCCTTGAGATCCTCGTCATCGGCCTTAAAAATTATACTTCTAGTATTGTCGCTTGGCGGAGAGTAGCTCTTCTTTTGTTCATCGTCAGCTTCGTTATCCTCTTTAGCCCATTTTGAAGCTGTCAATAGGAGGTCACTCTTCTCATTTCCCACAAAGGGGTTCAGCTCAGGCTGAGGGATTGGTATTGTCGTTGCCAGATTCATAGGCTCTTTCATTTCAACCTCAGGCTCATTCCTAACTTTTTCCCAAGTTGAATGGTCTTGCGGATACTTTGAAATTTCATCCACTGCTTCATAGCCACGTTGTTTCTCTGTGTCTTCGAGGCTTAGTAGCCGAGCAACCATCACTACTCTACCCCCTACAAGAGACAGTCCATTGTGTCGGCAGCGTCTTTCGAGCTCAGAAATCGGTAATTCCATCAGCTCTTGCCTTGCAGCCTCTTTGCCTATTGCAAGTGCAGTATCTGGATGACCACTATCGCTGATATTGTTACTGTAACCTTTCTTCTCTATTTCAGGTGCATCACCGCAGATAGAATGAAATGAGGTAACACCAGAGATTCTGGAACGAAGAAATGTCGTACGTAGTCCATTTATGTATGCATCTGAAAAGAGAAACCAATCCGCCCATACTTGCAGTACTTTGAGAACCCGTTCCTGCAAAAGGTCCGAATAAGTTTGCAACAGTAATCCATGAGACAAAGTAACCATAAAAGATTAATTTTCTTTCTGACAATACTTTTAGAGCCTCAGCAGTAATTCTTCCAGTTATGCTCCGGTACAGATCATTGAAGCTTTCCATTATATCAGGCAGTGTTGCTTCGAACTTGGTCCGGTATGCAGATGCATTTTTAACAGGTGCGCTGCTATTATGAAGAATATCAGACACAAGCATGAGTCTAGCAACTTTAGTTGGAATTGATGTCTCTTTCAAGGTCAGGGACTCCGTTAGAACTTCAACAACCTGTGGAATAAATAAACATAAATGGCGTCTGAATATCTATTTACAAACGATACTTATGCTCAGAGATTCTATAAAATGTCTCGAAAGAAAGAATGTGTATAATGCCAAATTAAGGGATTATAACATATCTGAAGCTTCTGAAGGATATCTATGAAGCATCTGATGTCTGTAAATCTAAATATACCAATAGAATTCAGAACAAATAATACCTCTCCAGCTGCATCTGCATTATCTAAAGCGAAGCCCATAGCTTCTTTTATTTGACTCCTTTCTAGAGTTAGAGCGCGCAACATGTCCTCGAAGTCATCCCTTTGAGGATCGGTCAAAGGCCTCTCAATTTCCGCACGCTGTAAAATTAACGAGTGTAAGGTATCCCGCTATACTATAGAACAAAAACTGAGAAAAAAAATCAGAAGTGAGACTGCAAGACGATTACCCTGCTTCTTCCCGCTGCATATGTGCTTGCTGACTCTTTGTCATGCTCCAGGCTCTTATTTACAGGCAGCGGTGGTGGTATCCATCTGCAAAAAAGCAAGACTGTTAAATCAATAGAAGTGCAGAGGTAGACCAACCGACCAACAGAGTCAGTTTCACAGTTGGCAAGCTTTAATACCTTCCACTACCAGTTATCATGATATACGGCTCTGTTCTCCACCTTTGAAGTGTATCACCCTAAACAATGCAAATACATTCATCAGCTTATAGCAATATAAATCTCTAGGAGAATCTAAGATATACTTAGCTATAAAGCATTGAAAGGGTACCTGAGCAAAGGAATAGAGTCTCCAGACATAGTAAGTATGCTCCTTTGATCCCAGCTCAAACAAGAAACTAAACAGTGGATTCCCACGGCCCCTCTCCATGATAGCTTGTTCAAACGCACATTCACCATCAAGAACATAGAGAGCCATTGTATCAATCACATGTCTGAGGTGCTCGTTCTCAGGAGTAACAACAGTGATATCCGGAACATTGGGGGTAAGAACCTGTGCAACGAATTACATGCAAGAGATATACATTTAGAATAAGATTATTTAAAAAGGTAGTTGGTAAGAATGTCTTCAGTTACAGATGCTACATCAGCAAGTTAGCCAAACCAGGATCACTACAAATAAGAGAGGCACCAAGTACTGAGAAAGGTCGAGTATTTGGGGTCTTTTGGAGATTTGCGAGAGTAGAGAAATTCTGAGACTTAGTACAGTATTTTGGACTATAAAGTAATTCAAGCACTCCTCGAATATCATATAAAACTTCTAAAGAACCAATTCAAGCTATGTAGAATCAAGTTTACATACCAGCTCAGAATTTTGAGTTGGAACAGAAGTTATCATTGGTGGACCCGATTGACCAGAAAAAATCAAGTTGCAGCCCTGCCAATGAAAATATATGAAATATTAGAATGGCAATACAAATATAAATCTGGCAGTACGGAAAATACGAATCACAAACAGGGATCAGGCCAACTCATTGGTCAGAAAATAGGATTAAAGAAGAATGTATCTCAAAGAGTAGCACATGATGCATCACAGACCTCCTTACTACGGATAGCCATATGTCCAGGTGGTGGAGCGGGTAATGCTTGTGACGGTAGAGAAACCGCTTTACCCCATCCAATCTTCAATTCATAATCGTACACGATGATCCCTGTAAAATTAGTAACTCCTTTATTAATTTCTTCTATATTGTCACATGCAATCAGGTAATGCCAAACCAGTCAACCATAACTAGTCAATATTGCCAGAAGGACAACTAGATTCCAACATTGACTAACCACTCGGTAAACTGTATCGATAAAGGAAGAAACGGCAAATGTACCAACACAAAGCAGTAATAGTAAAAAAGAAGAGGCGGAGCATTTTTGCATCGATGAAAAAAGAAAAGAGAAGGTAACAAAGCTAGGTAGTAGCAGTGACTAAAACTCAATGTCAATGCATGCTTTGTATAGAATATTGGTCACATAATTCTTTGATAATGACGTAAGATTTGGACATACGAAACCAATCAAATATTTTTGAATTAATGTAATCAAACTAATATGCTATTGAAAAGGTATAGAACCTAAAAACATTTCGTGTACAATTATTCATTTTAGTTTTTCTGTCATTTACACACGTTGCCTCTACTTAGCAAGTGATTTCTATGTCAGGCTTGCGGCAACAATAGAGAGTAAGAGAGGACGAAAAGCTAGCTAACCTTGCATTTCATCTTTTGCAGCTTGTCCATCAGCTCTATGCATGAAGGAAACAAAGCCACAGTTTCTTTGTCGCCTCTTCTCCTCGTCTGTTCTTGGCCACATAATCTTGACACTAGCTATGGGCCCAAATCTTCCAAACGTGCGCAAAAGAAAGTTTTCATCAACCTATTTGAGCATAAAGACCACATCTCAATATATAAGTGAAGGATGCATATTAGAAAACATTGGCGAGAGAAAACAGTACATAAATTCAGATACCTTTGGGGATAGATTCCCAACATACAAATTTGTCGTTTGTGGGTCACCATCATCAAAAGATCCTAGCCTTCCAGTGGGATCAAAATCATCAGGTAGCTCATCAAAGCGGCTAGAAGGCTGAAAACAGAAGAAGTTAAGTACAAAATGCAGGACATATCTCTCCAAAAAACAACAATTCAGGGTTACCTGAAAGCAGATTAAAAAAAAAAAGATGAAAAGAGCACCAGACTATGAGGACTAACCGAGTTATCGCCCTGACGGTCACGATCCTGGTTTCTTCTTTCTCTCATTTCTTGTTCACGTTTCAACTCCTCCATGAAGTTATCTATATTTCGAGTCTTTCCCTTTTCTCTCTCCTTGGGTCTCTCTTCCTCCCTCTACAAAGTTGAAATAAATGAACTTAAAAACTAACTCATTGCTGCTTCAAACGACAATAAACCCGATTAACAAAAGAAATATAGTGACAAAATCCATGCTACTGACCTTCCTCTCTGGTTCTTTACCCTTAGATGCCATTGGTGGAGGAAGAAACGAGGGAACATACCTGCAGAGATTAAGTGGAAGGTAATATACAATATCACAAGAACAGGCAAATAGACTTCAACTTCTTATCAAGCAATACCCAAGAACATTATTCCTAAGACCCACAACTCTTATCACATGAAGATTCTCAGCTACTTGCAATACACAGACGACATGAACACATGATAGATGTTATTCTACTCAATCAAACGTTTTATACTCATTAGAACGTTCAAGGTTGATCAATCAATCAAAAGTAACCACTTTACCTACTTCCCTTCTTTGAAACTGAACCCCCATCTTTGGACTTTTCACCTGCCATCCGCGAACGCATAGAAAAAAGGTCCATACTCTTATTAATGTGTTCTCAATATAAACAAAAAAGCATTGCTCTACCATTTGACACCAAGCACACAAACGAAACGAGGCAATGTAACAAACAAGTTAAAAGCTATAGCCTTTTACCTTCGGGATCAACTTTAGGCTTGTCGCCGGGGTTAATAGTGCCACCACGAACAAAGGTCTTGGTAGCACTCTCCCCTTGAAACGACTCCACGAATTCCTGATAGAGACGAGCCGTCTCATCCTCAGCTTTCTGCGTTTAAAATTGGATGAATCAATCGATTATCAATCAATCGGAACTGAATTTGCGAAAGAGAAATTAACGAACCTTCTTCCTGGCTTCTTCCTCTTCCTTGTGTTTCTGGAACGGCGTTTTCTTTCGGGTGATCGAGAAGGAGCTCATCTTTCAGCTATGGAGATTGTGGATAATGAATCGGAGCTAGGGTTTGGGGGAAATCGAGAACGATCAGGGAGCTAGGGCTCCAGGAGAAACACACAGCACGTGAGCTCACAAGGACCAACGATACCAAGGTAAATAAAAATTAGGATCAATCACTTAAATTAATAAAATTTCGGTCGTTTTTACGAAAAAAATGGAATTTCATATTATTTACTTCTTTGTTGAGTAATACTCTTTTTCAAACAAATCATTGTTTTAAAAATGTATGTAAATTTTTTTATATAAGAATTATTCATTTTATAACAATTACTGAATTATAATATAAAATAATAATTTAAATGTAAACTTTTGCAGTGATGTAAAATTATGCATTGTTACATGAAATAACTTAAAGTAAATCCAACTTTACACTTTATTTTTTCTGTCCCAACTTTACACTTTATAAATAAAACAATTTACATTATAAATTAAATCTAATTTATCATCTTTTTGTAATTGGAATAGTAAAAGTGTGATAAATTTTTGGCATTGAAAAATATAATATAATTATTATTTTTCAAACTTTCAATTACTCGAATATATATTTTAAGTTTTAGTTGTATTAGTGTTCTTTAATTCTCTGTTATATATTTTAGTTAATTATTTGTTTTGTGATTAGAAATGTGTCATGTAATGTTTTTAACTAAAATAAATATTCAAATATATGAGCTTTTAAAATATATATTTTTTTATAAAAATGGTAACAATTAATTTCATAATTCAACAAAGAAGAGGGGAAAAACGCAATGGCCTTAAACGCTGACTTGCGTGTCGGCCCGTTAACGGCCCACCTTTGACTTTGACAGCATTTTATAATGATGACGTCAATTCTTTCCGCTTGCGTCAGCCGCCGCGGGAAACCTAACTTTTACTGGTAAACCACCGCCGTATTGTTCCAATTCTCGGTCCATCAAGATGGAAGTAGATGGAGGAAGTAGCGCCGCCGCACGAGTTGTTCCGGAGTCAGCTATGGAGGCTGTAAAACAAACTCTATCCCAACTCCAGGAACTTAAACCGCAGCTCGAGAAGATGCTATCTTTAGCTAAACCAGAGGTTCTTGCCCAAATGGAGCCGTTGCAGAGGGCTAAGACTATGTACTTGCTCGCCGAAGCCACCACAACAGTTTTCACTCGTAACCCACTTCCTTATTAATCTGTTTCAATTGAGAAGCAGAGCTATGAGATTCTAAAGTTTGTTCCTTTGGCTTTGTTTCCAGTGAGGCTAAGGTGTGCTGGTGTGAACCCTGATGATCATCGTGTGAAATCTGAAATTGTGTGTGTAGTAAAAGTCACTGTCTTTGGCTTTTCGTTTAGTCAATTGGTGTTTTTAGACTCTTTATGTAAATTAAAAAGCATCTTTTTGGCTGTATTGTTTTCTTTTTAGGAGAGGCTGAACGTGTACAGAGAGAAGTTACAGCGGTGTATGGATCGAAGTAAAGGTAAAGATTGATTTTCTTAGTGACTGGCTGATTTGTTAGAGCTATCTAAACTTGTTACTTGTGTGACTGTTACTATCTAGAGAATGATAAGGGCTAGCCATTTCTCATGGCGTGAATGCAATCTTTTGGCTAATCTATCGAGGGGACTTTTATCTACTGGGACTATGTATCCGAGTTTGTGTGTTATTTTAGCTTGCTTTTGTTATAAGTGTTGATTGTAACCTTTTTGTTGGAGTATTCTCTATTGTGCCACACACCCTTATTAAATGCCAGGGGAGTAGTATGTCAACTTTGTATACTGAAGTGGTGTTTCCACTGGAAGGCTTATCATACTTTCTCGCTTCTATTGCTTTGTTTCTGGGATTACCTTGTCGTCACTTGACTATTTCATCTACCTATCATCATAAAATTATCAGTTGCTGCTATTAAAAATTGTTACATTCCTTTTGGGACACCTTAGAGTCTATTGTAATCAAAGAAACTACTTTCTTTGCTTTTTTCTCTGTTTATTGCCTTTTCCTTTGAATAATTTGTATCCTCAAATGGATTGATATTTCAACTTTGTTTCCGACAAGAAGCACATCCTTCTACAAAACTTATGTGATTTGAATGTATACGCTCTTGTTTGGGGTGGTCTGGATTGCTACCTTTCGGTGTCTTATCCACTAGATGATCTCTTATAAGTTTCTCTGTTTTTATTGCAGAGCCATTGCGTCCGAGTACAGTCTTAAACCGTCAGGCAGCAACACGTTTCATCGAACACTCTCTGCCTGATCTTACATCTGGTAAGCTTTTATACAGTTTCTGCTCCTACCTTTACCTTTTCCTTTATATATCCATGTTTCTCTAACATTTCGTTGGTAAACGAATGTAGCCCAAAAGCAAAACATTAAAGAACTCAGTAGAGGAGAGGAATCAAGGATGACCTATTCAGAAACAACTGCGAAAAAGAGGAAGTACCATTCAAATGAGAAACCGTCTGTTAAGTCAGCTGCAAAGGAGTTTCTTGAAAAGGCAGCTCATGAGCTTAATGGTAACGATGAAACTGGTTCCAAGGGACCTCTATTGGCGGCAGCTGATGGTTCAGATGATGTTGAAAGGGGTTCAGCCTGATTTACCAAATATATATCATGGTAATGTTCTCTTAGCCAAGTAATATATGCTCTTGTTATCTCTGCCACCTGAAAAGCAAATCTCTAGACATACATTGTGTCATTTAATTAATTAGTGATATATCTGGAAGCTGATAGTGAATCATAAGCAAAAAAAAAACAGATAATTTCGTATAAACAGAACACAAGCTGTTATCCGATAATAAAAACGCTATTTCTTTTGATAACTGTAGCCTCTTCATGAGTTATTCTCTTAAAATCTTACATGTTTGCTTCTCCTGATACTGATAGTATATGTTTGTAATGCCCCCCTTGAGGGTTGAGATGATTCAGCATCATTTCTGTTTTGCTTGTGTAAACCATTGTATATGTCACTTGTTTCAGTTCTCGGTTCTTCAACTCTTCCTCTTCATCTTTTGCAGGCGTTGCAGCTCCTTTTTGGATTGTGTTTATGGCATATGTCATCATCACCATCTGTTTTCTGGAGAAGTTGGTTTTCTCAACTCATCTTTGATGGTGTTTTTTCAGGATGGACCTATAGTTCGGGATGATGTATGATGTATGATGTATATTGCATTATGGTTAGCAGCTGATTTAGAAGCTCTTCGTCTTATAAATTCAAAAGAGCCAAAAGAATTTTAAAACAATCCCATATATAAAAGAATCTATATCAGAGATGGAATCTAAACAAAGTCTATAGGTAAACTCAGAGCAAAACCATTGCTAATCCAACAAATCCCAAAACCCCAATTCGACTGCTCAAAGAAAAAGCAGAACCAGTTGCTGGAGGAACTGCTTGAGCTTCCAAAAGAGCAAGGAGAAGGAGCAAAGCCAGTTTTATATAGTTCAAGATGTAATCTTATCATATTATCATAATGTTAAAAACTGTCTGGAGAATAAAACGTTTAGCACATTTTCTTTAATAACCACACAGCTTTTTCTGATCATTACTTCTGGTTCAAGCTAGTTTAACAAGTTAACGAATCTTTATAAGCGGTTTGGAAGAATGCTTACCAATATGCTTTCACAAATAGTTTATGACATGCCTAGTTGACTAACACTATAGTTATATGAAAACTTATGTTCATCCAAATTCAATTAGTGAGGTTGTATTGGTTACTAGATCTTAGTGAGGTTATATTGGTTCCTCGAGGAATGATAATAATTATTAAAATCACTTGTTATTCATTTAGTAAATTTTTTATATTTCTAGTTGAAATTTGGTATTGTTTATTCATATGATTTTAGTAAATTTTAGTGTATTTGGATGTATTCTCATCTTAAAAATACAAAGACATAAATTGGTAAACAAAATTCAATAATTAATATTTAAAATCAATAAAAAGGATAAAAAGTGATAAATAAATTACAACTAAAATAAATAAACACCGAATAACCTATTAGATTATTCATTCAATACCTCACCTAGTTTCAATTATTGAACCCGTTAACCAATATCCCCACAATCACAATGCAAACTTAAATGGGCTACAGTTAGGCCATTTAAACAGGCCCGGTTACTCGAAGGCCCTGAAAAATTACTCGAAGTTGCTTCGTCAACTAATAAATCCATCCATCCATCAGAGCAGAAGAACTCAGTGAGAAAGCGAGAGTTGAAATCGAGAGAGGAAGAAGACGAAGAATGGATCCAGAGCAAGTCGACGAGTTCGTCATGGGTTACTTGAAGAAGAAAGGTTTCAACAGCGCAGCTAAACAGCTTCAAGAAGCTCTTCACCACAACAATGGTGGCACCTTCAATTCCACCGAGTATCATAACGATCCTGAGCTCACCAAGCTCATTCGCTCCTTCTCCCAGTAATCTCTCTTCCTCTCTCTCGCTTGATTATGTTTAAATTCGAATTTCGTTTGGATTTTTTTTGGGAATTTGTGTGTGTGTTTATGTGTGAAATTTGAAACCCTAAGTATTTGTGATAATAAATTGTTGAGAAATTTTCTATCAATTTGTAGTTTATGAGTATCTCCCAGTGATTTGGGGGGGGGGGGAATTAGGGTTTTTTAATTAGTTTGTTTATGCAATTTGTTTTGCAGATCAGAGAATGACCCAACTCGATACCGTGATGGTTACAGCAATCTTAGGTCATGGGCTTATAACTCGCTGGATCTTTATAAAGTCAGCATCTTGTCCCCCCTTGGCCAGTTTTTTTTTTCTTAGTCGTTTTGTTTTGAGCCTTTTAAGTAAGCTGATGAGTTGCTTGGAATTTGTAGCATGAATTGCTCAGAGTGATGTATCCTGTGTTTATTCATTGTTACATGGATCTGGTAGGTAAAGGGCACACTCAAGAAGGTACCTTTCGATATACAATTCGACATTTTGAGTTTTTCTCTTAAGCTTAATAAGTATAAAGCTTTATGGAATTACATTTTATATTCCAGCGAGAGCCTTCTTTAACAGCTTCCGAAAAGATCATGAAATGGTACATTTACGGGATCTTCAGAAGCTGGAAGGCGTTCTTGTTGCATCTCATCTAGAGGTTTTAAGCTAACCCTATTTGGTTGTATAATGTTCGATAATGGATTTTTTTTTCCAAATGTCTTATGACCTTGGTTTTTATCAGGAGATGGAGTTTGCTCGTTCTCTTAGACAAAGCAAGGTCAACATCAAAATTTGTCAGGTAAACTAAAGTGGAAAATGACCACTAGCTGTTACAGGCAAATCCCTCAATGTTTCTGGTCTGATTAATTGGACTCGATGGCTGCAGCCTTCTAATGTGCTTACTGAATGTTGCAGTATTCATATGATCTGTTGCTTCAGTATCTACATAGGACGGAATCTACTTTAATGCTTGGTATTATTAATGAGCACATCAATTTCCAAGGTAATTGTCTTCCTTTCTCGTATATATGCAATAGCATGTAGCAGATTTCTGAGTAGAGGACTGAATCCACCGTTGGTTGTGGGTCATTTGTTGCAGTCTATTCGGGACAGCCAAATTCCTCATCTGATGACATAGACGCGGTAACCATTGTTGGGAGTTTTCAGGAGACAGCTGATCACGTCAATCAAAAAGAAATACAGTGGGGAGTATGTATTTTTCCTTTTACTTTTTTTTTTTTCTGGAGGGTACCTGTACCTGTTGATACCTCATCCGACGGATGATATTGTATTTGCGAAGTCGTTAACTACATGTGCGTTTTGCTTTCATAGTTGCTTGAAGACTCGCTCGAAGATCGCCTTGAGAAGACGGGAAGTCTACCGACTGATTCTGAGAAGGGACAAGGAGAAAGTAAAGATGGGGACATGGATGATAGTAAGGTGATAAGTAGCTTCAACTTAAATCAATAATTTCTGAACTAAAAATCCCATATTCACTCGTCAGTTGATACCGTGTTCAGAAAAGATCCACCGAAATTGGAAAGCAAGGCTCTTCCCTAAAAAAGTTAAAGAAGGACAAAGCAGGAAATGCAACAGCAAAAGTTGTACGTCAGGAGACCAGCACGGTGTCGCCCGCCCCACGTGTAAAACCAGAACTTCCCTTGCCAGTCATGTACTTTCGAATCCCTTACTCATTTTTGTGTTAGGATTTTATGAAAGAGTAATGAACAGGCAATAGATAAGGACGATGCATGACTGATTAAAGGAGAAAATAAATATAGTAGCTGTGAAAAACTTAGCCTACTGTAACTTAGACTTTTTTTTTCTATCTCCATTTTCTTTATGTCAGGTCAACGGATGTAGAGGAATCTATCCTTGAAGACCTGAGAAACCGTGTGCAGTTGAGTAGTGTAGCAATGCCATCTGTCAGCTTTTATACATTTGTTAATACTCATAACGGGTAATGTCCTCATCTCCCCATAATGTTTAATTGCTTACTTGCAACTTGTAGCTCACTCATTTTATCGTCCCCCCAGGTTAAACTGTGCATCAATATCTCATGATGGTTCTCTGGTTGCGGGCGGGTTCTCAGATTCATCAGTAAAGGTATCTTTTTCTTGACTGGTTGTATATACTTCCTTTTCTTGTTTACTTACTCTGTGAAATGATGTCTAATGGACGATTATGGTGTTCAGGTCTGGGACATGGCGAAGATAGGACAAGCTGGCAGTGGTATGTTTTTGTATCAGACAGAGAATTTTTTATAATGATATTCGTTGTGAATCTGTTTTGTTTTGTTCGTTTTGTTTATTTTTCATGATTCTTGTTTTTGTTTCATGAGAAATTATAGACACTAAAGCTTTCTGGTTCCAGGTACTTTGCAAGTTGAAAGTGATACAAATGATCAAAACGTGGGACCAAATGGCAGAAGAAATTATACATTATTACTGGGTCACTCGGGGCCAGTTTACTCGGCTACTTTCAGTCCGCCTGGAGATTTTGTTTTATCTTCTTCAGCAGATACAACGAGTATGTTTCTGTCCATCACTCTACACATCCATATATTCCGTCATTAGTTTGGAGTTTTCTTAGTTACCAACCATGTATTCACAAGTGCAGTACGGCTGTGGAGCACACAACTAAATGCCAATCTTGTGTGCTACAAAGGTCACAATTACCCTGTATGGGATGTCCAGGTATAAATGTTCAATTTTCACACCTTTTACTTACATAAATTGGAGTTTATGATGAACGTTCATGAATATATACTCGTTTCGTGGTGCAGTTTAGCCCTTTCGGACATTACTTTGCAAGCTGTTCTCATGATCGTACTGCACGGATTTGGTCAATGGACCGAATACAACCTCTGCGGATAATGGCAGGGCATCTATCTGATGTTGATGTAAGCGTCTCCCTCATCTTTATCGTTAGGGTTTTAATTTTTAGAGGTTAGATAAAAGGGACCGTTTGAGCTTTTAATTCTTTGCATGGATCATTTTCTTGAGTCGATTTGGTATGCAATTGAAGGCATTAGTTTACCGTTTCTCAGCTTAAATGGTTTAGCTAACACTTTGCATTGTTTATTGACTTAGATTAGTAGCCTTTTTTAAAGTTGTCCCTGGCAATCATAAGTTATGAATCAACAAGTTATAGTTGATCTAGAGATTGTCATCTAAGCGAGTTGAAGTCGTACGGTTATGTTGGATTACTTAACTATTTGGATTGACAGTAATACAAATATACACATCAGTCTCCATTTTGATAGCTATTGATGGGCCTTTCATGTCCTTGTCAAAATCCTTGTTTCAGTGTGTACAGTGGCATCCCAATTGTAACTACATTGCAACCGGTTCTAGTGATAAGACGGTTAGACTCTGGGATGTGCAAACGGGAGAATGTGTCAGGATATTCATTGGGCACAGGAGCATGGTTTTGTCATTGGCGATGTCTCCAGATGGGAGGTATATGGCCTCCGGTGATGAAGATGGAACCATAATGATGTGGGACCTCTCAACAGCTCGCTGCATCACACCTCTCATGGGCCATAATTCATGTGTATGGAGTCTCTCTTACAGGTGAGAGGGGGAGATAAGTAGGAAATTAGCTTCTTTTTATCATTCAGTTACGAAGGATTCACGTCATGTATTGTGGAGAGTTAGATAGGTCTCGGTATGGGTCATTAATGGAATGGTTGTGCTTGTTTGGAATAGTAAACCCACAAAGTGCAATTCGAATGATCCAAGAACTACTAACTGTGTTTTCTGTTACAGCGGCGAGGGCTCTCTTCTGGCTTCTGGATCTGCGGACTGCACAGTGAAACTGTGGGACGTCACCTCAAGTACCAAATCGACTAAGGCCGAGGAAAAGTGAGTTTACTCGGTCTAAAGGTGTATCATTGTTCTCTTATGAATTTTAGTTTGTTTTGTTAACAGTGATTTTATCATGTTTTGTTGATCAGAAATGGAAACTCAAACAGACTACGCACACTCAGGACTTTCCCGACCAAGTCTACACCAGTTCACGCACTCCGCGTAAGTTGTGCTCTCTTACTAGAATTAGTTCCACCAGTTTGGAACATCGTGATATTTTTTTTCATCTCGGAATTGTCGGCTAAGTCTATCATCTTGTGCTTGTGAATAAACAAATCATCACTAAAATTAGTGACTAAAAATTTGATTAAAAAGTGTGCAAAACAATTGATCCTTCATATATAAAAGTTCCTTGATAGATAGCATTACAAAGCTGGTTGATGATCAAGATCAAGCATATGCTAAAACACTTTTTGTGTGTGTGTGTTTACATTGGTGCAGTTTTCTAGGAGAAATCTGCTGTTTGCTGCAGGAGCGCTCTCTAAACCCACAAGCTGATTTTAAACCAAATGGTATCTGAGATTTGCTGCTTTATCAATTCTTACAAGATGTTGTAGATCAGAAGAAAACAGGTGTAGAATAATAGCCCTCTTGATTACTCTCATCAATATCTCCAAAAGATTGCTTGTTTATGGCCTTGGCTTCTTCTTTTTAGAAAAAAATACATGTTGAGATTCACTCAGTAAACTACTGTTTATGCAACCAATCTAAAAAATCACTTGGAGCATGTTTCTTTGTAGGATTGCCCAAAAATTAAATTAACTGTCATCACGTTGTTCACTCTGAATCAGCTTTTCCCATTTCTGTGTCGGCCATTAGAGTAACGTTGGACCCACCAACTATGGTCGCAGTTGGCAAACGACAATTATACAATCTAACCATTAGATCTTTCGATATTCATTGCAATCTAATGTACATCCTTTGCTAAATAAGTTTAAGCTATGTTAAGTGGTGTATTAGATTGTTATTAGTTATAAGTCTATAACATAAAGCAAAAAAAAAGCTTTACTCAGTGCCCAAGTGGGTTTGATATTGCTGAGGTGGTTTCCAAAAGAGAAGTTCTGATTGGTGGAATAAAGCGACTCTCTCTCCATGCAACCTAGTTGTATTTCATGATGAAACTAAGTGGGAAACCAAACTTTATATTGACGAATCTACAAACATCTTTGGATGATAAAGAAAGAAGAGCGTGGAAGTTTCATAAATCTTTTTCCCTTTAACGTTTCACAGAAACAAAAGGTTGATCTCTCTCATAAAGATAAGTTATTCTGTAAGTCATATAGTTCTAATTAAAAAGATAAGTTATTCTGTAAGTCATATAGTTCTAATTAAAATATCTCACTAAGATATATATAATAGAGAGTACTAAAGAACAGAAGAAAAAAAGATTGAAGGAGAGACCCACAAGGCCACAAGAGAAGCTATAGAGGAGACAGAAGTGGCCACTTACCACGTGGAGTTACACAAAGTATACATAAACTGACCTGAAAATAATTTAGATGGTCCAGCTCTAGTACAGTTCTTTTTTCTTTTGAACATCCATCCTTTTCAATTTATTGTCATTTTCATTTCCTGTCGTTTCATCAGATGTACTAGTAGTTTCTTAACTGTTTTTTGACAACTGCTTCTCAATTGTCGTTTGTAATCAACTTTTACTCAATATATAAAGCAAATACTGTACTTACTCAATTATTACCAACTTACCAGTTTCAACTTGTTGATCATGGCCAATGGCTAAACGGGTAGCTCTAACCCTAATGATATATATCATGAGGATTGGCTTCTTTAATGTTGGAGTTCCAATAAGCTAGCTTTTAAGTGTTTTGTGAGAAGAGTGGCAGCAAACCAAACCTACCTATCGCTCTCATCTTCATAGTACTTTAGTCCAATACTTATTATTACAAAAATACCTAATGTAAATGTTTTACTATTAGGCAATTGTTTTCTTTGTCTATCCCTTTCTAATACCATCTACTTCTGCACCCATTCACAGGTTTAAGTTTCTTTCATAGCTATTAATAATAGAAAGAGAGAGAGAAGAAATCACTTGGAAAAGAAAAATAATTACTTCTCCTTTTAACCCTCATGGACACTTCTAGGGACAAGCAACTGCCTTTAGATCCCTCTTGCATGGCTTCCTCATCCACAGCTTCTCCATGTCAAGTTTCTCTAAACCAGAGCCAAGAACAGAGGTTAAAGGATGAAGAAGCAGACGTTAACGATTCTACTCATCAAGAACTCAATCTCCTCGACTGCATAGACACAAGTATCGATGTTAACCAAAGTTATAACGGATCGACTACATCCAAGGAACAAAAGGTATACTCATGCAACTTCTGCCAAAGAACTTTCTATAGCTCACAAGCACTTGGTGGTCACCAAAACGCACACAAAAGAGAGAGGACGTTGGCAAAGAGAGGGCAGCGAATGGCAACATCAGCCTCGGCTTTTGGACATCCATACGGTTTCTCTCCAGTTCCATTCCATGGACAGTACACCAACAGGTCCTTAGGGATTCAAGCGCATTCAATGAGCCACAAGCTAAGTTCACATAACGGGTTTGGTGGTCAGTATGGTCATATCAACTGGTCAAGACTACCACTTGATCAACAACCAGCAATAGTAAAGCTTTCTTCAAGGGATCATTTTCATCAGCATCATCAGATGATGATGATGGATCCTTCAGTAACTTTACGGTCCAGTTACATGGGTAGATCATCGAGAAGCATAGGAAGGATAGGATCATCGACTCTTGAACAATGGCGAGGAGAGGGAGGACTGTTAAGCACAAACCAGGAAGAGCAACATAATCTTGACTTATCACTTAAGCTTTAAGATTATTTTTTCTTGATTCTTGCATTTAGTATCTTTTTATTATGTTTTCATGTGATTGTGATCAGTTAGTACTCTTATTGAATGTTTATTTCTAGTAAACATTTGTAATCTACATATTTTTCACGTATCTACTTAGTTTGGGTTTTGTCTACTACACATACATAAATGGATTTCAGGTAGACACCTAACAACAGTCTAAATCACATCTAATTATTCCTAGAATTTAAAAGAAAATGTGTGTAGAGTAAAGGAAAAGAGAAGACACTGAGATCCGAGGAAAGATTTGGTTCCATAGTGACAAGAAAAAAGTAAATAATATTATATTTTCAAAGTTGGTTTAAGTTCAAAGTTGGTTTACCTAAAAGTTAGAACAATCATTCTATTTATTTTTTGAACATTGACCCTTTTCAATTTATTGTCATTTCATCAGATATACTAGTTTCATAACTATTTAACTGCTTCTCAGTGTCATTTGTAATCTACTTAATTCCTTTACTCTATATATAAAGCAAATACTGCAGTAAACATACTCAATTATTACCAACTCACCAGTTTTCAACTTATCATGACCAATGGCTAAAGGGGTTGTTCTAATTACCTAATGACATATGATATCATGCGAATATATTGGGTTCTTGAAGATGGTGGAGTTCCAATAAGCTAGCTTTTAAGTGTTTTGTGGAAAGTATGTGATAGCAAACCAAACCTACCTATCTCTCTCATCTTCATAGTACTTTAGTACAATACTTATTATTACAAAAATACCTAAGAAAATGTTTTACTATTAGGGCAATTGTTTTCTTTGTCTATTCCTTTCTAATACCAACTACGTCTACTCCCATTAATAGATATTAGATTCTTTCATAGCTATTACTAATAGAAAGAGAGAGATTTATACAGAGAGAGAGAGAATAAAACATCACGCCCTCATAGACAATTCAAGGGACAAGCAACTGCCTTCAGATTCCTCTTGCATGGCTTCCTCCACAACTTTTCCATGTCAAGATTCTCTAAACCAGAGCCTTGAAAATAGTTCTAAGGATGAAGAAGCAAACGTTAACGATTCTACTCATCAAGAACTCATTCTCCTCGACTGCATAGACACAAGTATCGATGTTAACCAAAGTGCTACATCCAAGGAACAAAAGCTATTCTCATGCAACTATTGTCATAGAGCTTTCAATAGCTCACAAACACTTGGTAGTCACCAAAACGCACACAAGAGAGAAAGGATGTTGGCAAAGAGAGGTCAAGAAATGGCAGCATCAGCCTCGGCTTTTGGACATCCTTACGGTTTCTCTCCAGTTCCTTTCCATGGACAATACAACAACATGTCTCTGGGGATTCAAGCGTACTCGATGAGCCACAAGCTAAGTTCACATAACGGGTTTGGTGGTCAGTATGATCATATCAGCTGGTCAAGACGACCACTTGATCAACAACCAGCTATAGGTAAACTTCCTTCAATGGATCATTTTTATCATCATCAGCAGCAGCAGCAGCATCTGATGATGATGATTATTGATCCTTCAGCAACTTCACGTTCCAACAACATGGGTAAATCATCGAGCAGCTTAGGAAGGACTCTTGAACAATGGCGAGGAAAGGGAGGATTGTTAAGCACAAACCAGGAAGAGCAACATGATCTTGACTTATCACTCAAAGCTTTAATATTATTTTTCTTGTTTCTTGCATTTAGTATCTTTTGCTATGTTTTCATGTGATTGTTAACAGTTAGTAATCTTATATGTGTATATGTTTATTTCCAGTAAAGATTTATAATCTACATATTATTCACGTATCTGCTTGAGAAAACATTGAGATCTGAGGAAAGATTTGGTTCCATTGTGACAAGAAAAAGTAAATAATATTATATTGTCAAAGTTGGTTTACCTAAAAGTTAGAACAATCATTCTATTTATTTAAAAGTTGCTACCAAGACACCCAAACATAACAGAACATATGTGATAAAAAAGAAGAAAGTGGTGTACA
Organism: Moricandia arvensis; assembly: GCA_905132765.1. Classification (NCBI taxonomy): domain Eukaryota; kingdom Viridiplantae; phylum Streptophyta; class Magnoliopsida; order Brassicales; family Brassicaceae; genus Moricandia; species Moricandia arvensis. Next base: position 59,335 of record CAJHQP010001526.1, read on the forward strand.
CTATGACAACGAATGGCCTTTATGTTACACTAAGAAGAAAACTGAAACATAATATCACTATAAAGCATCCAATGCTTCTCTTTGTTAGACCCCAAAGTGGTGTACACTATGATAACGAATGGTCTTTCTTTTTTTGGCCCTTGAGGATTACAACTAAAACGAGTACGTGCACGCCACAAACACACATGCAGATTCATATTGCATAAAAGCTGACACATTAATTAGCAAAAGCAATAAAGGTGTGAAAGAGCTATACATTTTTAAAAGAGGCAAATGTAATGCTTAAGCGCATCATTAACCCAAGAAACCCTCTTGGGTTTCTTAGTTTTTTTTTTTTTTTTACTTTTTTTAAAGTGAACCAATCGCGAGTCGCTACGTGTCAGTGGGACCCGTGAACAGTGTAAAAAACTCATAAGAACCGGTTCTTAATCTATAGTTTTTGTAACCGATCCTTACACTGTTCATGGGTTCCACGGCTTAAGAAACCCACCTTAGGACCCCCAATAATCATGCTCTAAGGAATGACTCCAACTTTATATATTTTCCTTAAATTATATATGTAAAATAAAGAGTGGCACCAAAAGATTGGATTATCTTCTTGGGTTTTCTTAAGCATAGAGTAATTATTAAAAGGCCATCTCATATTCCATATGTTCAGAAACCATTACCAATAAAAACGACACATATTGCTTTCATCACCAAAGACTTCAAGTGTTTTTTCCAAAAATAGTCGAAGATAATTGAATCATTTCCATGGATAAATCCAAGAAGAACACAAGTGGACGATCGCACATCCAAAACATGTCATGTAACAAACCTGACAATCCCTTCTGTTCATCTTCATCTTCTTGTTTACTACAGTTTGGCCCCATAACTTTTCATACAAACTCACTCTCACTTTACCTACACTACACATTACCAAAATAAGTTTACTGATCAAATCATTTAGCTACGTAAAGAAAGAAACGCTCACCAGTAAAAATCTAAACGGCAAGGGAAGTTAGCCAGGAATGACTGGGAGAGATTAATTTGTTTAGGTTGGGTCTCAAGGCCCAGAGATTTGTTTTCAAATGTTTAGCAGGATCATATAATCAGTTAGATATGTCCAACTCAGTAATCTCCCTTGTTTCTATCAATTATTTTATTTTGAGTAAGATGTATGCACAAGTAACACATTGATGATTTAGTAATAAGCTCGATACCGAACTCCATATACATTATAGAGCCGGCTTTAGATTTATAGGACTTCAAATGATTATGGATTAAGTATTAGATAATCAGTGTTTATATTTTTAAATTGATTTGGAAGGTTAGTTTACATTTTAGTGACTGAAGCTAATGTTTTGTATTGCTATGGTCACGACGGGTCTTGTAGTTATGTATGCAATACTTTTGTTGAAATTTGGGTGAACAAGATACATTTTCATGTCTAAGGCCTGGAACTTTCATGGTAATTAAAAAAAACATTTTCATGCACTAATACGAGACAGCATATAGTTAAGTATTATATAACAAGAATGGACAAAAAAAATAAGAATGGACAAAATACATTTTCATAACAATATGAATACTTATTCATTCTTTATTTGGTGAGTGCAGTGAAATTTTTATTGGGACAATAGAAAAAGACATTCCTCAAAGGAAAAAGGGTCACAGAAGTTCAAAGAAGTAATGATGATGGACTAACAAGCATGCCCATTATTTTAAATATTTTTTTTTTAAATATCACCTTTGCTGCTTCAAAATGCTTTAATAAAACAGAATAATTAGAATTAATTAACCAACACTTTTATAATTCCCTCTTCTTTATTTTTTTCATTTATTCATTTACCTTTTTAAAAAGGTTGTGGGGGAAATATCAATATTTCGAAACAGGTACGTAGAATAATAATCATTATAAGTTCCATTAGATAAAGACATCGATCCAACAAAATAATATCACGTTGATCTATGAGAGTACTGTGGATTACTAATTGTCACGTAGGCAATTTCAGATGTTACCAAATCAACCTCTGAGTTAAATAGTTTTGAACATCTTAATAGATTTTTAAAATAACTCTTAGAATTGATTTTGACTTCCTGCTGTACCATTTATCTGAGATTATATGTTACATTATAGCTTTTTGTTGTCAAATTACGTACTATAGTTTTCTGTCTTCTCTATGTCAACCTTATAGATTATAGGCTTTATATAGATTATATAGATTTTCAAAATATATATATATATATTAAAAAAAAAAACTTATAGATTATAGGCTTTTGTCACATCGTCAAAGACTAATTTTATAAAACTATTCCATCAGTTTTCTCAGTTAGATATAACATAAATTTTTGTGGTATAATGTGAATTTTTATTTACAAATCAAAAGAGTGATTGTAATTTTTATCAGAAACATACAAAATATGATCTCATCAGATAAAAGCCAAAAGCTCATCATAATTTACTGTGATTATTTATATCAAAATCATGTTATAAAATATTGTATATGCATAGCTTGCGTAATTTACTTTATATATTTTCAGAATGATTAGATTTATGATTTACTATCTATAGCATGCAAATGAAGGGACAAGAAATCTTTTTGGATCCATATAATTAAATCATTTATGTGCTACAATTTGGATGCATTGCATGTGTGCTAGTTTATATCGTAATGAGCTAACTAACCATACTGAATTATCATTCACTTACATTCAATTATATCCTAACAACTGATAACGACAAGAAGAATCGATCGATCGGAGTAGAGAAGCTGCGTAGTAATTAATCTATAACTATTGCAGTATTAATTGTTTAGAAGAAATGATTCAGTGTGGTTATAGTTGTTTCACCGGTTCTGGCTTTTATTTTGGTTTTGAGTCGAATATATTCTTTAGGTCAGGTTTCTATTGCTTTTGATTAGTCGCATAGCTGACCAACGTAAGTGCTAGAAACACATGAATCTTCTCTAATTTTAAAGTTAGATTTTGATGGTCGTCTTAGGGACACTCTTTTCTACTTGGCAGCAATCCCAAATTAAAAAAATTAGAATTTTAAAAGGAAACAAAATTAAGCCCCACCGTTGAAAAATGAGAGCATGCATGCATGCAAAAAAAGCTAACTAAATTTTTTTTTTCCAAATCCTTCCAAGCTCTCTATTCTTTTGATACCTTTCTTCTCATGTGTTGCATCTTTTCACTACATAAAATCCCCACTTATTCACACACGAACACAAAACATATTTCTCATCTTTAAGCAAAAAAAAAATATTTCTCATGGTATTTTTTTGTCTAAATTTCAATTGGTTTACATGGAGAAAATGATACAAAGAAATTGATAACATTATTTTAATATAATTAAAATACTATACAATACATAGCATATGATCGATTGCTCGTGTAGAAACAAATATGAGTGTTTCTAAAGAGGCCAATTCAGATCAAAATGTCTTGAAATTGCCCTTTTTCTTCTTCTAATTAAAAAGTAAATATCCTCACTACTAATCTCATAATAATATTAATAAAATTAAATTAAAAAGAATAACGCTAAAACGACAGGGCCGTTCTCACTGCGACTGAGTAGGCAGAACAGAGCAAAACTCAATGGAACCGTAGTGAAGGAGCTCCTCGATCATTTGCTCTATATGATCTTCCTCTAATGGCATAAGATTATGTTGCATATCCACATCTTCCCATTTGATCTCCGTTACTCCTCCTCCCATGTTATACTGATTATCGTGGGACGTCACATTCATGACCCCATCATATCTCGCGTTCTGCATTTGTGTCTGAGGCTGCGTCTGCGTTTGCGTTTGTTTGGTGAGCTGAAGAGAAGCCATGTGGCATTTGTGAAGTTTAGCGGTGAGAGTGGCTGAGAGGAGCTTAGAAGAGGAAGAAGGAATGGAGTTTGGGTTGTAAGGGAAGTTGGTACGAGCTCTGTTGCCACACATTAGCCTCGCCGCCTCGTCGTAGGCCCTTGCCGCATCCTCCGCCGTCTCAAAAGTCCCGAGCCAGATTCTTGTTTTCCTGAAACAAAAAGAAAAAACAAGAATCAGCTTCACTTCTTGATATTTAGAAAAATACATAAAAACAAGGGTATTATGGTAATTTCGAGACTTACAAGAGAGGGTGGCGAATTTCAGAGACCCAAGAGCCCCAATGTCTTTGTCTCACGCCTCGGAACCGTTGTTGTGGTCGTGCCATTAGAATATTAGGGTTCAGGTGAGTCTATCAAAGTGTTTGTAGGAAAATGTAAAAGAGGAAAGTGATGAAAAGGGAAGTGAAGGAAGAGTGAAGGGTGGCTATAAGTACTGTTGGCTTCATCAGGGAGAGATGTTTTTGTTGTGTAATAAATTTATTTTGGAAATTAACTGGCAATCAATCTGGTCCTAAATGGGACCTACACCGTTACCTATAGACCAAGAATTTTTTGTTTGATTTTATGTTTAACTCATTTGTTGTATTCGAAATTGCCAAGACATGGGCAAATGTATTATCTAGTAGTCACCACATATTTAAACTGAATGCAGGAGAAGAGTTTTTGGAAAGTATCAATCCTACTTTCATTCAAGAGAGAATACATTTTCCCACATAATTTTTTTTCAAAACTTATGTACATGATTTTGGAGAAATATCCTATTATAATCTTAAAAAAACTTTTATCGCTAAAACAACATTCAAGAAAAAAAATAACAAAATAAGTTTTATAAAATGGTGTAAATATATATATTTATACTCATAAAATTAACTAATCTAGATTTATGTTTTATAGTTATGGAATAGAGTTTTGATAGTGGTTTTAAAATTTTAAAATATTTTAAAAATAGAAATAAAAATAAAAATAGTTATTTCGATCATTTTTAAAGTTATTTTGGTGACAAAAAAATAAAAATGATTATTTAAGAAAATTGTCCGGTGATTTGGTTAGAGTACAATTTAGTTTCATACGAAAACAATTCTGATTCTAAAAAAATATTTTCTTATAAGACTAATTTGGCTGATATATGTAGTGGTTTCCTTTATCTTTCCAATGGTGAACAAGTTGGATCCAAAGACATTTTGGCTGGGGTGAAACTTCAAACCCACTGTACCCATTTTCACATGGGTTTGATCATCACAACATGTATGTATATCTAGATACTGCCAATTAATTTTAGATTTTTCCCCAATTAATTAATAATAACAATAATAATTGGATAATGGAGTTTGATGACGAACGAGACTCTTTCATCACCATTCTTCGCCCATGTGAGGCTCCGATAATGACTCAATCAAACACCAAAACAATCTTCGACTACTATATGTATTTTATTTTAGGTTATTATTGAAACAAACATTAATGTTTTTGTGATCATACCCATGATCCTGACAATACAGTTTACTAGATGATGATAGTCTAAGAGGAAAAGGAATAATGATACCAATATGATTATATACGATATAGTGACACTCTTTGTAGGGGAATGTCACATTCAGACTTCGTCTACGGATTCTCCTATATACGGAATTTTTTTTGGGTCAAATTTATATTTTGTTCTATAGGTAAAAAAAATTAGATGGCTCATCAAAGAAAATACAATATATATGTAAATTATGTTGAGTCTAGTGTTTCAGTTACAAAAAAAAAAAAAGACAACGTATCCTTTATAGTGGAATAACAAGTGATAGAATCATAGAAGTATGCTGTTGGAATGTATCCATCGAAATGATACAAGTGCCAACATTATTGATGGAAAGTAGTTGAGACCGCAATTATGACTACAAGAAAAACCACTATAAGGTCAATTACTTTTATTAATAATTAATCATTTTAACCCTAGTAATTAATAATGTTAGCCGAAATAATTAACCAGTTGGTATATATATAACCTTTGAAAGTAGTTACTCACCTTTAAAGTTATAACATTAGGCCATGTTCAATGCGGGGTTCTTAGGTGGGGTTCTTAACTTTTGATTTTTCGTTTTTTCGTTTTTTTTTTTTTTTTTTTACTTTACGGCTAAGAACCGGCTCTTAAAACTCTTATTTAAGAGCCGGTTCTTAGTTTTTCTTAGTTAAAACTAAGAACCGACTCTTAACAAAAGTTAAGAACCTCATCTAAGAACCCTGCAATAAACATGCCCTTAGAACTGATGTAACTTAATTAACTAGTTAACAAACAATTTTATTAGGTCTAATATAATTTTGTTTGCTAATTGATTCTTCATTTGAGACGTGGTTTGATTGTATAGGTCGATCAAACAATGAAGCAAGTGGGAGTGGGAAGATCTAACAAATACTGTTTTTGTATAAGTTGCATTCCTAATTTTGTCTCTTTGCTACTGTTTTGGAACGTTTGAGTAGTGTGGCTATCCTTGTAAGTTTCAAGCTCCATACTTCTGAAAAGAAAGTAAAAAAATCAAACTCTATTTCCCAGTGCATGGCATGAAAAACTCATGATTAAATAAGGTTCGTTCAAATACAGTCTAGGTAACAAATTTCAAAAGTGTATCCAATGTAAATAGATCTTTTTGAAATTTCATGTTTGATCATTTAAATATGCGAGTTTTCGCCGACAAATGAACTTTTATCAAGCAAAACATTATGAATTATGAACTAGCAGTTACATGATTTACATTGTCATTATTAAATGTGTATGATTTGTTTGTTTTTTATAGAATAGAGGGTCATCATATGTTTGGTGAATCATATTACATATCTTAATTTGGTTTTGTCGACACTGGGGAAAAAAAGAGAAAGTTGAACATACACAATTAGGTTGCTTGGGACTACATACAAAGTTATGGGAAAATCAGACAAATATTATGAATAAAATAAATGGACATAGAACGTAAACGCGTGACATGGGACCGACTACGACATATATAAATATGGGTGATGAAATGGGTTTTGATTGTGATTCATGTCCTTTTCTGCATTCAGCTGTAAACTATATATATTACCATAATCAACCTATATATAATCGAATCCAGAATTGTTTTGACTAGGTGCACAAAATATTATAATGGAGTATAAACTTACAAATTACAATCCATATAATATTAACCTTTTGTTAAAAATATATATAATTTTCAAAAATGGTATGGATACATGTGCACTCTATACCTCTTTAGTGGGGAAGGCCATACATTTGATACATTTCAAAGTATATAGTATTTTAATAAATGATGAAAAAGAAGAGGTTATTTGAACCAATTTTTTTTTTTGTGCATAGCCCCTAAATTTTATTTTATTCCATATTAAGAAATGGGACTTGCTAGAATAAGAATCATCAGACAGTTTTTAGATGAGTATATACATGCATGTACTGGATTGACTATAGTGTTAGCTAACAGTTTCATGATTTATAAATATAGTATCATTTTAAGTTAGAACGTAATTAATACTTATTTTAATTGCAATAAAAAGAAATTAGGCAAACAGGTTATTTATATAAATAGTTTAATTTTGTAAATAAATGCGACATAACAAGGTGACGTCCATATCAAGACCGCCATTCTCTCGTCCCATTCCACACTCAGTCACATGCAAATATGGAGGGTCCATTGAATCCTCAACAAAAGGTCACAACAAAACTAATATTCTAAAAAAACTTATGAAATTTTAAACATATAGAAACATATATTATTTTTGATAATAGATAAAGTTATTCAACATGGACTTTGGAGGTTTCAGAGACGTTGTTCCTCAGCTTGCATACACACATGCAGTATCTTTTGGTGTTATCTACACATTTTTTTGTTCTTGGTACAAGAGAATCTAATCTATGTTGACAAATTCTCCAATTTATCATTTCGAAAACCGATTAAATGCTAAGATATCAGAATATATTTTATTCTGTAGTTTTTTCCCCCATACTTTAACGTTCAGTCAGATTTATCTGTTACCAACTAAAATATTGTTTGTTTTCTATATGACTTTCACACACACATACACTTCAAACATTGATTACAACATAACGGTAAAATTATAACAAATGGTTGGTTATATTATTATTAGGGAATCCTATAATCATTAGGATTGCCTATATTATTATTAACTTTATGAATACAAGTTTACAGTTTATAAATATCATCTCTACTTTACAATTATAAACTCTAATTAATGAGTTTAAGCTTAAGACTGACAAGGACATATAGTTAAGTGATTTATGACTTGAATTCAAAATTTGTATATCTATGTATGTTGTTAGACAACAATAAACCCTGAAAACTTGAAATAAAAAGAGTTACATTACATGTTGTATGTTGTGTCTTTCTCAGATTCAAATTTATATTATATTTTTTAAACAAAAAAAAAGAAGAAAAAAGAGAATTAGAAGTTTAGAACTTAGCAAGTTGGAGAAAGTTAGATTGGACGCGGTTTTGGAGTAAAGTGAGAGCAAGTGAATGTTACATTTGACTCCAAAAGGACATAGACTTTTTGTCACTCCCATTAACCGCACTCCATGGGATCTTTGTTCCCTCCTTATCTCTTCGTCCTTTAAAGTTCTTTGTTTCCTACATACGTTATAATACAAATTGCTTCCATATGTTAGCCACAGAAACTTCTTTTGATAAAATATTTAGTGATTTACAATAAGTAAACTAATTTTACTTTTAAAAATATTTTCAAAGGTTAAGTTCTCGAAAACAGTCTGGTTCAGTTTGGTTCTTTGGCACTTGAACGTTTCTGAACATTGATTCACTTCACAAACATTAGTTAAAATGCTTGTGAGAAGTGGTAAAACATTATAGATGTTCCAAAACTCGTTCCCATTTGCTTTTTGTTCGTTTACTGAACGTTTTGTTTGGCTATTCTGATAGTATTAAACTTCAAACTTCAGTGTACTCTGATTTGCACGAATCATATAATTTGTTGTTGTGATAGTGTTGGGTCCTTCAGAGAACCGAAATTTTTATTCATTTAAATCTTATGCATTGGTCAGTTATAAGAAGAAAGTATTATGTTTAATTTTCTACAGGGTTTTATATTTTATTTAAAAAATCATTAGAAATATTTTTGTTATTTGAAGAGAAATTTGGATTGAGTAGGCCATGTGATGTGTACTTTGGAACAATGTTTTTTTCTTTTTCTTTTGAACCTTTCTGTGGAATCATGTTGATATATCTAAGTATATATCTAATTGGTCGAATATGGAAGAAGAAACTTTTGACTTTATCGCTAGATACTGTTGTTCTTTCAGTCTTCATGTTACCATTTTATTTTCTTCTGTCATTCTCACCCCATAGCAGCATCGCAGCACCAACACATGTCGTCAACATCTAACACACTCACACACACACACACACATATATATTTATATATATATATATAGATGTATATAAAAATCATATATGCAATTTGATCATGAATGAATATTATATTTATTATATTTATTTTTCTAAGATAATATTACATCTATATTAATTTGTTCATCGCAGATTGATCTTGGATAGGACCAACCAGTCAGCAAGCTAAAATTATAGTGTTAAGGTTTGAAATAATTACTAAATAATCAATACATATATTTAACTAAATCAAATTATGACATATACATTTTAACTACTAATATTTGAAGATGATATGCGAATTTAAACTTGCTATGCTGAAGACCGGTTTTGAACATGATACAATGTATCTACTTAGACATCTATTTTTAAGGATAAGATGAAATCAAACATCCTTTTTTATACTCTTACTGACTGACTCAAACCTCAACTAGTGGGAAAAGGAAAAAAAAACATTAACTATTGGGAAAAAAAAACACAAGCCTCAACTAGAGAGACTAACTTTCATGTGTTTTGCAAATTGGTGGAATGGGCCAAGGACTAAATCAATATAAATGGGTTTAGCCCAGTAATTGTTACACACAGTCCAACATCTTAAATCCATCTATCTCATTTCTCCTTGTCCTATGCTTATATATTTTTTATTTTTGTCTCTAGGAATGTTACATAACATATGATCTAAGTCAGTGTTACGTTTTCTACAGTCATTAACCCAATAACGTTTTAAAGAACCTAACTTGGAGTGGTGATTGAACAACAAGTAACGCCTAAATTATTTTTATAACCACTTTCTCTATGTTTGGTATTAACATTTATAACACGATCAATAAAAAATAAAAAAAAATACAAAAAGGTTGAGATAAATTATAAAAATATCAAACTTTTATAACAGCCGGAGCTACATATCTCTCCGGTGAAGTACTTTCGCCGCCGTCGTCAAAGTTAAGACTGTAGTTTTTGAGATCGTAAGTGAAGTCCACATCCCTCCTCATCTTCTTCCTTCCATTGCTAAAACTTCTTATAAAGTTTTTCCATTTTGGCCCCGCTATTTTCTCAGAAATCTCTTTTGGCCCCTTAAGTTTCCTGCTCCACCAATTTTCTCCTTTTTCTTCATGCACATTACAGCTCCCCAACCACCGGAGGTTACAGAGATGCCCACACCCACAAAACGCCGCCGTTTCTACGTAACCATCCGAGAGTAGAGTTTCTTGATCTGTGGCCATAAGAACAGAGTGTTGTTGTTGCCTTTGAGTGTTTTGGCTAGTGAGTAAAATGGTTAAAGAAGAGTCTCGAACACAGTGTTGGACAGCTTTATATATGCACATTGGACTATATAGTGATAGGGTTTCTCATTAGACCGTTATTAAGAAGACCGTGACAGTGATGTGACAGTGAGCAATGGTATAGCTGGCTAATCATTGAAGACAGCTGTGAAGGCGAGGAACGAAACGGTCGCTTTGTTTTATTATGCCTAGTCTTTTGTCTTTAAGGATCATTTATGAAATGATTATATTGGCGCATTACTAAAAAAATTATAAATACACTAAGATTGAGTTATATGAAAAGTGAAACTGGCAATATGTATTTATATTTTGTGACGTTTGAAGTTTGTTAGGAAGATAAATAGAGAGGGGTGAGAGCAGCTAATAGTAATGATAATTAACTAATTAGAGTGATAGTAATGAGTAAAGACAAAACAAAAAGTGGTTAAAGACAAAATACAAAGGTTGGCAGCCTGGCATGGCAAGTGATGATTAGCCGTTGGGTTAAAGGACAAAAGTCGTGTGGAGATTTGTTAAACAAACCTACCAAGTCACAATCAAAGATAAGGCTGTCCATGTTGTCCAGTCTAAGCTACAACAATGACTCACTAAATCCACTAATCACCTCCATTAATCATAATGTTATGGCCATAATGGCCATTTTCTGTTTAAATAAATTCTCAACCCAATATATGAGTAAGGGAATCTTGCTCTTTTACCCGAGGCGAGGTCAGACTTGGATGCAGCCACCCGTCTTTGCAAGTAATGCCATCTAAATAAGCTAAGTGGTTAGATAGTGGCATGGTTTGGTCGTTTACTTGCGATGAAAGATTCATTTATCTTTTAACTTAATAAGTCCAGTTCCTTTCACTAGGCTGTTTTGTAGTATGCACATAATGATTGCTGTTTGGCTAGTGTATGTTAGTATCATGATATTCAAACCTAGTAGAAACCACAGAGAATTAAGATGTAAAATGCCTTACAACGGTTTGTTTGAAAGCTATATATTTTACAAACTAGACCGACAACGTATACAGATAGATTAAGACATAAAAATAAACTATCAGTCTATGATCCCCAGTCAGGAAGGTTAGCCGTGGCTTCGTTCACCATCTTCACCAATGTCACCTGCCAATAACAATACATCAATGAAGAAAACATTGGAGATGTGTTTGTAATCATAGGTAGGGAATGTTTCAGGATAATCATATATGATGAGTGTTCCAGAAAGTGAAGATAGGATATGTAAACATACCACACTCTGTGGAACACTAGGTGGTGGCATTGTAAGATTCTTTGGTGGGGGTGACTTAATATACGATCTTTTGTCAAATCTCCATTCTCCAACCTTCCCATAGGTTAAGTGACCCTGAAGTCACAACAATCATTCTCTATATCAATTGCTATCCACCTTGAATGTTATATTCATGCCAATCTCAATAATCAAGTCCTCAAGTTCGGTCTATTGTTCTTAAAATGACAAATCAATTTGAAATCTTACCTTCATATCAAAGTCACATCCATAAGTGTAGTGTATGATGTACTTGTCACCAACCTCTTTATCCCATGGAGGCTGATTTTATTATTACCACAAACACAACCAAACCAAAATTAACATATTATCTATGTAACACGCAACAATATATAGAATTTATGAGGTTCATCCCATAACTATTTCACTGTCCTTAAACTCAAAATGTGTACACAGTTACCTGAATCATGAAGTCTTTATGTAGAACATTGCTAACACCATGCAATGCAGATGAAACCGCATAAGCATACCTATACTTTTCACAAAAGATTACAAAAGTTGTAGTCAAGTCAACATGATCCACACTAAAACAAAAACGTTTCTATTACATTTCAAGAACCCATCCAAAAGCCTTGTCTGCTTCAGGATCCTTCTTCATAGCCAAAGAAACATTCATCCAAGTTGGAGCAATCTTCTTCAAAGCTTCCTACAAATCCATAAAGAGACACCCTTTTAAGAACCTGATCCCAAACTCATCAGGACAACAAAGTAAACAAACCTTTCCCACAATAACAGGAGAGTTTCCTATAGGATCAATGTTAGTCACAGGTCCTCTCTCATCAGGATAATACTTCCTCAACACCTTCTCATACTTCTTCGGTTCAATGTAAAAGAAAGGAAACGCAGCTCCAAACCCATCTTTAGCTAGGTTCGGTATAGGTTTCACAATTATATGATCAGGCTCAGACATCAGAACATAACTGCATTACATTTAAAAATCATTACTTTATTACCAAAACAAGTGTGAAAGCAAAGCAAAAGCAACTTACTCTTCTTTAATGTCAGTTTGTTGAAGCCATTGTACAAACGCCCATGGTCTGTTTAGTACAACATAACCCTGTCCGAACAACAAAACCTCAAATCAATGTCCGAATTTTAAAAATAAATAAAAATCAAATTTTTGGGGTTACCTGATCCATCCCAGAAGGTAAAGGCTGAGCAACGAAAGTGGGAATCTCATCCATATACTTATCGGGTTTCCCATTGTGTAGGATCCGGGTAAACCCACCCATTTCGGATCCGGGTCCAGAGGAAGCTTGAGCCTTTTTGAACCAGTAGTACATGACTCTGCATTGCCATGTGTTGTAGACGGAGTCTGAGGCTGTTACGGCTGTGTGGAAGAGTCTCTGTTTGCGGATTCTGGATCCGCCGCGTGGCAATTCGATGACTGGATCATCGGAGGAGGAGGAGGAGGAGAAGGAAGAGGGGAAGCCTTGTTTGAGAGGAGCGTTGGAGGAGATGATGATGTTGTATGTGATGAGAGCGACGGAAAGGGTAATGAGAAGTGGGTAGAACAGAGTTCTACCGCAACCCATTTGAGAGAGAGTGTGGAGGAGATGGAGAATGAGGAAGAGTGTCTTCAAAGTCGTCGTCTTCTTCTTCTCTAGTTGTAGTTGGTTATGAAGAGAAATAGAGAATTAATCTGGCTTGTAATTTTACTGTATTTTAAAGGTACAGTGATTTGTAACTAAACCGATATCCAAACCAAACTGAACCAAAAAAATATCATCCAAATGGTATTTTTGAACAACATTTTAAAAGTATGCACACAGAAAAAAGAGAACAACATTTTTGATATCAATTATTATTCTAACTTGTCAAAATCCAAGCGAATACCGAAAAAAAAACTTTAAAATATATTCCAAAATTTAAAGAAATTTAACATAAAAATCAAAGTAGCATCTGAAATAAATTTTTGAAATTTAAATAACTACTTAAATTATTTAGTTTATTTCGATAAAATAAACTTCTAAATTTCAACATCCAAAACCTATATTTATTTCATATCTAAATAAAAATTTATAATATGTAAAATCTATGTAAATTTAAATTTTATCAATCAAACTGAAATGAAATATATAAATTTCAAACAAGTTTAGAAAATTTAGTTTAAAAATTAATTAAAAAAAACTCTATTCAAACCTTAAACCTCAAACCTCATACCTATATTGATTTTAAATAGAAGCTAAAATAGAAAGGAATTCAAATAGGATCTAAAATTAAATTATGAAAACCCAATCTGAATTCGAACCGATTTTGAATTTTGGTTAAATTAAACTCCGGTTTAAATTCGGTTCGGTCGGTTTTCGTCGGTTCAAGTCAGTTAAAAGCTTCCTCTCTTAATCGTTTCTCTCCCCAAAAGAAAAGAAAAAAAAAAACAAGATTTTCTGAAATGGCGTCACTGTGCTTATCTCTCCACCAAACCCTAAAACCCTTAGCGGCTCCTCCTACACGACTCTCCCTCTCCTTCCCCACCTCCACCATCTCCCTCCGCCCCACACCCAAACGCGCCTCCACCCTAACCACACGCGCCTCCTACACACCAACACCAGCAACCGAGCGCGTCATCTCAATCGCTTCCTACGCCTTACCCTTCTTCAACTCCCTCCAATACGGCCGCTTCCTCTTCGCTCAGTACCCCAAACTTGCCCTCTTCGTCGAGCCCATCTTCCCGATACTCAACCTCTACAGGTCCGTCCCTTACGCGAGCTTCGTGGCCTTCTTTGGGCTCTACTTGGGTGTGGTGAGGAACACGAGTTTCAGCAGGTACGTTAGGTTTAACGCGATGCAGGCGGTTACGCTTGATGTGTTGTTGGCGGTTCCGGTGTTGTTGACGAGGATATTGGATCCGGGTCATGGAAGTGGGTTTGGGATGAAGGCCATGATGTGGGGACATACGGGTGTGTTTGTGTTTAGTTTCATGTGTTTTGTTTATGGTGTTGTGAGTTGTTTGGTCGGGAAGACGCCGTATATCCCACTTGTTGCTGATGCTGCTGGGAGACAGCTCTAGAAAGCTTCTCACTTTGTTTCAAAAAAAAAACTGTTTTTTTTATTTTGTATGCTATCGTAAAGGTTCAGCTTTCAATGCCCAATGTATGGTAATGTTGTTAAGTTGCTTGAAGATTGAGGGATTGTGTCACAATGTTTTGTCCAAAAAGTACATGTGCCAGTATCCAACAAGTTAGTCCTAGGACTAGAGGATGCATTTAGACAGGCGCTTGTTTCTAATTTCTATAACTGGTTTGCTATATATGTTGTCCTGATCGGTAGTAAATGTTGTCATTACAATAAACGGTAACGCAATTTGACTATATTCTAGTCGAGAACAGCCTCTAATGCTTAGAACATGTTTTGTGTCAATGGAAGAGTTCAGTTTCAGAAACTAGACGGGTCTCCACTGTAGAATGTATGGTTTTAGTAGTTTTTACTGTGTGGTATGGTATGTTGTTTGAAAGAATCAGGAAGCTGTTTAAACAGTGTCATGATATTGTCTTTACAGTCGTTTGTGAAAGCGTCACCATCACGGGCAGACTCTCTTCCAGTCAAGAACAGCTTCTAGTGTCTAGAACATAGTTTGTGTCAATAGAAGAGTTCAGTTTCAGATACTAGACTTATTTTATGATTTAAATGGTGAAACAATGGAAATGACAAGTAGCTCTGTTGAATAAGAGGCTTGTCTGTTGCTATTGCTGGCTCTCCCTGCAGTTTCATCTGAGCTTGAGGAAGACACGTTTTGAGATATAAACGGCATGATATGCTGAAGGCACTACTTGTGCATTTTTTATTTGTGCTAAAAATTGGCTCTACTTGTGCATTTTTTATTTGTGCTAAAAATTGGCTCTACTTGTGCATTTGCAACTGGTTCGTTTGTTTCCGTGGAAGATGCAACAGATGGATAGTTAGACAATGTTAGATGAAAGAGTACACTACAATGATCAATGTGTTCCATTTCTCATGTCTATCTCTTACCATAACTGCAAACATTATGTTTACCCTACAAGACTGGCTTTGGACTGCAAACTAGTCAACCCGGTCCAACTGATCCAGAACATATTATATTTGGGTTGGTGAAGTCTGGGCCTATATTCTGTAAATCAGAGCTTTTGGTTTGGTTCGAACGAAGTTGTGTGGCCCACGAGAGGATAAACTGTTCTACACCCTTGTATTGTATCCTTTCTTTGAGGCATATACACCCTGGGCACTTTAGTTAATTACATATGTTTCAGATATTTAGCACTTAATTTAATTACAAATGTTTCAGATATTTGGCACTTTAATAATTAATCTTGAAGGTATTGACTTTAAAACTGAATATCACCAATCAAGCCAAAAAGGTTTATTGAAAGAAGTGAAGATAAGATTGATTTTTAAATAAGATGGAAAATAAAGTTATAGGCCTAAGCTACGATATTACAATTAAACTCAAACTTGAGACTACTTAAGAAAAAAGTGTGATTAGTTTACGTTTTATAAAATAGGGGTGGTGTTGATATATTATTATGGGTGGTTAACGGGAAAATGATTAGACTCCCGAGAGTGGTGGCTTTGGGTTTCACACTTTCACTAATCAATAATTAGGCACACCTACTTGGATTTTACACATTACCATATGTACTTTCAAATTAATTATTCAAATTCTTATTTTAAACAGATTTATTCAAATGAAATGATAATATGGTTTTATGAATGGAATACACATTTATTTTAAGCTGATTTATTTGAATGAGTTCAGAAATTATAATATGGTTTTATGAATGGAATACACATTTCCAAATTTATTTAAAACAAAATAGATGCTTGATCATTGGTGTACCAAACACATCCTGATCACCAGAGAGTTTTGTTAACTTGTAATAAACAATGATAATCACATGACCCATGTTAGAACTAGACTCCGTTGTCTGAATTAAATAATTAACTGATCACCTGCTAAACAAGAAGAAAAAGACTAAATATTTTCTTTTGCTTGTCGTGAGGCGCTATTGAGAAGTGGGTGCCGACTGTGTTTTAATGGATTCATACGTGTCAAAGTTAGGACAGTGCTTACAAGATTTGCTTGTCCCTAAAGCACTTGCCAACATGACACATTGTGGTGTGCTTTGTGATTGTGACTACTACCATTATTGATTAGCTTAATATATAATCTAATTACATTTTGTAGATTCCTCAGATTAACCGTCACCATAACAATGGGTGCACTGAACCTCTTTTTATCTTATATAATGGGTAGCAGCGGTTAGCCGCAAATGGCTTATTCAGCTACCAAACAATGGGTTAAGTTAAGAACGAAACCATTGGCAACCATATGTAAAAACAACTTATAAACAAACAACTTTTTTAAGAAACTGTAATTACTCAACTGTTCAAATACATGTCGCCAATTATAAAATTAATCATTCATAAAGAAGATATTTATTGTTATGCTTTTTTCTGCGATTGGGATTATTCCATTCACCTTTTACTGTACTAAAAAAGATATTTTTCTTTTTTTGTTTGATCAAAGATATTTGTAATTAAGAAAAAAAAAAGATATTTCTTGACCTGCTTTTTCTTCCATTGCCAATCTGAGACAATGCCAAAATTTATTACTCGAAGACAAATCTTACATAGAATACTTTAACGAAAAGTCTGAATTTTAAAAGCGCACGACTTGACTCCGACGCCTAGAAGACCGACTTAAGACCAGCAAAATTGCAATTTACTAGGAATAGGTGTTAAGTTATTATGCTGGCATATGTAATTAATTACGCACCTCTAATTATACGTTGGATTTGATTGTATGTTTTGCATATTCAAAAATCAAACGGTTATAATCTTGATCTGTGTATTACATATTTACAGATATTCTTGACATTGACATACAAGTATTATACTCTGAGGGCTCATCTTTGCAAAATTAGTGTTTCTTTTTATAATTGGCTAACTTGCACAAAAAAGTTTATTTATTATTACTTGCTAACAAGCAATAGCGCCAACTAGCCATCTTATGCTACTAAACTATAGATGAAACATAAATAAGTCTGACTATCAATTTAGATCTGCTCAACTTCCAACTTAATGAATATAGCAGTGATACTTAGACAACCACTCACACTAAACTAAAAAGACTGGCAGTTAAAAGGCTAGAAAAAGAGAGTCAGTAGATTTTTTATTTTTCCCCATAGATTTTGAAGACTGACTGACACTCAATGGTGTTAGAGTCACGCTCCCTCACAGCTGGGAACATTATCATTCATCACCATCATGTGCTCATTCTACTCTCACTCCCATCAACTTCTAGATTATTTCTTATTTTAATAGTATGAAAACATATTACTATTAAGAAAGTGATGACTAGAGTTACCAGGAATACGTTTACTTCTAAAAATATCCAAAACGAGGTAAGAAGGAGGAGGCACACTTTACAACATATGATATTTTCATTAAAAAATTGCATATAACAATGAAATCATATTCTAGTATTCTTTTGTATCAAGGGGTTTTATAAGCCAACGTATCCCATTGAATATATTGGTAGTAGCATATATATATAAGAACGTAGATGGTCTGGTCTATCAACCAAAAACGAAATCCACGGTCCACGGCACTACTTTGAAGACCGATTCATAAGTTTGAATCGCGCTTTTAGATAAAGAAAGCCGGATCTTATAATTGACAATGGTCTACGTTCGTATGGTCAACTTATTCAGATGCGACTTTTTTTTTTGTTGGACTGGACCAAGAGTGCCTACTTGTTATTGTATTACTTTGGTTTCATATTTTTGAAGTAACCATTTTCAAAACAAGCATCTACAATTTTACATAAGCTATTTTTTTTGTCAACTTTGAATAAACTATTTATAAAAAAAATTGGCCTAATAGATTTATCAGCTATCACATCAATGACTAATGAATTGCGTGGCTCCCATTGTAAATGCCCACAAAAGCACTCTGTTGCACCATCCTTAGCAACCGTTGGATCAGAATCCAACAAGTTGATAAACAAACCAATCTCCTTAACCATGGTCAAGTCAATTAACCAAGTTTACTAAATTACCAGAAAGGTCACAAAGTTTCACAATAATCACAAATACACCATTCATCATCCTCACCTATAAATTCCCAGTCTGAGACTCACTAGGTTTGCCGAACCAACCACCCTCAGGTGACTCTTAGAAAAAATAATAATCTTTCTTCTAGAAACAACTTCTCTTTATAAAGAAAAAAAATGGCGGTTACATCTTCTAGAACCAAATCAACCGGCCATGCGCTACGCTCTCCGTCTTCATCATCAGGTTTCGCTTCCTCCACAAGCTCCACCTTCTCCTCCCGTTCGTTTTTCACCAACCAAAATCATCAACAACACCACAGATCTGCCTCTCCTACGCGTGTGAGCCTCTTCACATCATCATCACCATCAAAACAATCGTTCCGTTACTCAATCGACACCCGATCCGTATCCCCGAACCGATCCGTCGCCGTTTCGAAACCTAGCAGCAACAAGATGAGATGCATGTGCTCGCCGACGACTCACCCCGGATCGTTCCGTTGCAGTCGACACAAGAACGTGGCGAATCCCCACGGGCAAGGCGTTGTGAGCTACTCGACGAACGGTTTGAATATGAGGAGGTCTGCGATGACGAATTCTCTGGTGAGGATCGGTGGGGTTGAAGGTGAGTGGGTGAGAAGAGCGTTGACGACTTTGATAAGGCCGTCCTCGCATCAGTTGCAAAGGAGGTGTGCTTATCAGCCTAGGCCTAGTAGGTTATCGTCTATGTCGAAAGCTTGATTTGGCTTCAGGTTTGTGTCTTTGAATCGGCCTTGGGAGATAATCGTTTCTGTTAGAGCTGTGGGAGGGGGATAGAACCGGCGAGGAAGTCGGTTGAATTAAGGAGTTGTAAAGAACCACTTCGGTTTAGTTATACCGGACCGGTGACTGAAACGACATCGTCTTAAAGCTTTGTTATGTTGAGTGGAGATGAATTGTACATAGTCTATTGTTTTCCCTAAGTTGAAAAAAAAATATCTTAGAAATGAAAAAAAAAAATATCGGAAGAAATGGACTTTGCATCATTGCCTTCACCGTAAATATTTTAGATTCCTGTTTCTCTATCCCGTTGAGTTTGCATCGTTGCCGTCGCCGTTGTTTGTTCCGTCAGCGTTTCCGTGATCTCGTTCCGTTTGCCGTTAACCGTCGTCATATCTCCCGTCTACGTATCTCCAGGTACGTGGTGTTCGTCGTGTGAGGTATGTATATTTATTCGCTTTTTTATATGTTCAACTATTTCCGTTTTATTATGATTTTTTTATTTGTCGTCTTTTTCAGGTCTCGCACGATGTGTGATGTGGGAGAAGAACATTACTTAGGCAAATCGTTACATTCGACTTTGAAAAAAAAATGATATCAGACTGTAAGAACCTATGTGAAATGAGAAGTTGAATAGAGATTTAGAGCCAAAGTAACGAGGACGAATTAAATATCAAATTTTTGGACCAGTTAAGCCCTTTTTCAGAAAAAAAAATCCTGGGACCAGTTTTTGAATCAGAGGTCTAACATTTTGGTAAGGAGATGCCTCAGTAATGACTAGAAAAATCTAAAAATATTCCTCGTTTATTACTTAAACAGCTCAAAAGTAAAGACAATTATGGTAATTAACGAAAATTCCTGAATTAATTGAGGGTAATTATGGGAAGTAAAAAGTTCTTTTTGGGAAAGTATTTGAGAAAAGGACAGCTGGCTGATGAGTGGAGAACATCACGACATGGAGTTAAAATGGTTATTACGTAGGAGAATCAACTAATAAAAGAGGTAAGGTTTGTCAGAATCAGGGTATTGGCAGAGACACGTCTTCCTTATCTTGGAAGTAGTCAAGTTGAGAGTATATTTATCCATGATGATTCATACATAGATCTCCTCCTGATTAGGTTAATAAAAATAGTGCTTAGCTTTGATTTGTTGATTACATCGCACTATGTTTATAAGTAGTGGCAATTATATTGATCTAATGGGATGATTATAGTGATGTAAACATATCATTGTCAGCATTGAGAGTTGTTTGCCAAAGATAAGATCCAACCCACGTCCCAACAAAAGCAACAGTGATAGGATGATCATGTAGCATGGACCATTATAAATATCGACCTATATACCAATATAATTTAAGATGTGCCATAGTTTTCTTTCTTCCCATAGTATACGTCACTTGTGGGTCTCTCCTTTGCTTGAGATTTGAGCCTGTGACTTTTGCTAAAATCTTATCCTCCAAAATTTTAATGTGTTAAAAAGAAAACACAACTCTGAGACGTCTTTGAAAACTGCCAATGCATTTTGGCTGATTCTATTTCAAAATGTTTTCTTTATTAAAAACGGAGTTTCCAGATAAGAAAAATAGGACATGATGTTATCAATATCTGTTATCTAGTTAAAAATGGAGTTTTCAGATGAGAAAAATGGGACATGATGCAATCAATATCTCTCATCCACTAGATAACAGCTCAGCACATACTAAGCAACCACTATTTGTATACTACTTTATTCGATCCTTTAGCTTTAAGGCACTATTAGAATTTTAGAAAGTACAAATATTATGTTACATGAATTTGCATATGTATGATACGAGTATTTCTTTGGTGGTATTCAATTATCCAAGCACCTAGCGGCTTAACTAAGCCTCTTAGATAGGACGTATCTGAAACTTATGGCTGGCTTGTCCAACCAGCCCAAGATGCTGGGAAGAGATATTTGGTTCAGGTTCCTATAATCTGCAACATATTAATAGAACCCTATATGAAAGTGTAACGTCCGACCGTCATTTGAATAATTTTACGTTCGTTTTTTCGGTATATAGGTTCCATCCCGTTTAAATAATCGGTGCGTAAAATTTTAAAAGTTTGAAATTATTGTTTATTATAATTACTACTTAACTTTTTTTTTGTGTTTTGACTTCATTCACATAGTATCGCGAATAATTTTTCGATAAACCATCCATTTTTCACTACTTCACTATAAATAGGCTAAAACTATAAACGGATCTGTGACAAAAAAAAATAAATGCACGTTAATGACGTAAATAACTAAATTATTTTTTTTAATTTTTTTATATATTACAATTCGAAATGTTACCAAAGCTATGCAAAAGAAAAACCAATATTACCCAAAATCATAATTATCTATGTGATCTTGCCGCTGTGTTGCAATCAGCTTTCTGGCAATATGCTATTATGAATTTGAATTTGGTAAAGTAAATTAAAGGATAAAAGCAACGGAAATAGTAGATGATCGGATAATGTCTTTTGATTAAAAGTGAAGCAAGAGAAAAGAAAAACAAATTTAATAGGTTTTATAGTGACAAAGGAAATAGGCGTTGGGGATGTGAAAGGAGTCATTGACCCACAAGCCACATCAGTTTTATGACAGCACATGTGATGTCTGATGAGGCCACAGAGAAATAAGTTTTTTTTTTGTTTTTTTCTCTTTAGGTTGATCATTTGCACCACGGCACTACCAAGTGGTATATATGATCACATAATCGCAGCCCCTAGTGGGAACCGAACATACCCAAATTCTCAGTTCGAGCTCAACGATCCACCTAAGAGGTTCGATGCATTTCACATAATACTTCACTCCATTTAGCTACGTAGGCTTAATATGAGCTAGGCCCTAGTGGCAAACCATCATAGGTCATACAAAACACACATATTGTTAGGCTTTTTTCAACTCATACCACATAAGTGTAAGTCGTACCTTTTTTACCTTCTGGATATAATGGATAACATTTACTTGGTTGTTATTGAAACTTTCTAATCAGTAGAGCAAACAATATAAAGTAATCTAAAGCTTATTCATACCATATTACTATCTATCAATCATTTGGTAAAGAGCTCAGGAACCGTTGGAGATCTCAAGCTTGCCATAGAGGCTACCTTCAACCACGTCCCCAAGTTCTCATGGTACTTTATTAAACTTTCATTACATACTCTCTCTCTCCCATTATTCTTAATGCAACTTTCAAAACATGTGTGTTTAATGGTGAAGGGTACATGTGTGTTGGCACTTCTGCTTGTGTTTTCGTGGTCAGATGTTAGTCACTGATACTGAATGCACTGAAAGTTATGACATAAAAGACGGTGATGAGGTTTTATAGCCATTTTTTCATGATCAATAATAAGAGGTTTAGATAGGAGTAACATTCTTTTTCTATTTGTAAGTTGTTTTTGGTCGCAGTACACATTCAGTTTTGTAATCACAACAAAATGATCTGAAGAACACGTTCTATATTACAAAGGATAGTATGTCCAGTGAAAGCTTATACAATGATCAAGTAGTACAGATAGTGCCTTAAACAAAAACAAACGTGGAAAAACAGAGCTTTTGGCAGAACATTTTAAAAACAACTCCGAAGAGATGTAATGGCGACTAAGAAGATACACCGCCATTGCCAAAAGCTCTACATGGGGAAAGATAAAGGCACTACTATCACAAACCTAAACCACAGAACAAGGACCACAAGAACATAGAGAGACCACAACAACTCCAAAAAGACGGTCAAGACTAAACAAACCCTAACTAGATCACCAGAACTCAGTGACATGATTCCCAGGAACACAACAGTTGTGGAAACAGGCTCAGGAACCTGCCAAAAATTTGCAAAAAAACAACTGCTGCGACTCCTGGGAAAGACACTAAGTTCTAGGTGAAATCTATGGGTTTAGCGACCAGAACCTAGTGCTTGCAGAAAGGTATCTAGTAAAGTATATCACACCTCCATAGCTGTTCCAGAAGGGTATCCACAGTGCTGCTACTGATTCTACCACACCTTTGGATGTTCAATCCCAAAAGCGTGCGGCCGAGTTTTTGTATACATGCCTTGCTTTTGTCTGTGATCCCTGAGCATCCACCAACAGAAAGAACCTGAAGATTCAAGTGGTTGGGAGAAGATGACAAAGCCTTGATTCCATGATCTGAGACCAAAGTGTTTGACATGTCGATGTCATTTACTGAGTAGCAGTTCTTGGCTACTGTGATAAGGCTTGCATCAGTGATGTTCTTGCAGCCATCAAGGTTAAGAGACTCCAATGTGCGTCCGTGGCGGATGGATATTTTGGAGACAGTGTTGTCTGAAACATTGACACATCCGCTCAGATTCACCTTCACTAGACCAACATTGTTGTTCTGAAGCAAAGAGAGGACACCAGCATCCGTCACTCCATTTAATCCACAAAGCTCAATGTCCTGAAGCTGATGGCAGAAGTTACCCAAGAAAGCTAGACTTGCATCCCCAAAACCAGGGCAGCAACGGACTGATAAAGACCTTATGGAGCTGGAGCTGCAGCTGGTTGATGGCAGATGTGATTCTGGGTTCAAATCTTGGATTCCAAGACAGTTTACCAAAGAGAAAGCCTTCAACTTCGAGCCGCAGTTCATGAGAAATCCCAAATAACCAAAGTGGTTGATCCTGTGGCATTCCTCAAGCTTCAGGCTTTCCAGTGACACTGCAGATTTCGCCAAAGCGACAAGTCCTTTGCCAGAAACAAGCAAGCATTTGCTCAGAGAGACATGCTTCAGATCAGGACAACCACTTCCAACAGCTTCTAGCCCAACATCAGTCATGCCTCGGCACGACATTACTGAGAGGGACTTCAGTTTCTTCATCCCTTTTGCATTCCCCATGACCCAGAAGCCCTTCTCATTCACACCTTGAAGCCCATGAAGCACAAGATCAGTAACCGCTGCTCCATAGTGTCCAAGAACGGCAAGAGACAGACCGGTTATGTTCAGCATCTGGAGTTTCACTTTTGTCAAGTAAGAACCAGCTTGAGCCAAGAGGAAAGCAACTCCTTGATCTCCAATGCGAGGGCAGCTCCTGATAGAGATAGATCTCAGATTAGCACAGCGTCTTGCAATAGCTCTTAAACCCTCGTTGCCAACACCAGAGCACGAGTCAATCGTCAGATCACTTAGATTCTGACAGTTCTCGGCGATTGCAACCAAACCCTTGTCAGTAACTCCAGGGCATCGTGAAAGCTCAATCTTTTCAATCATAGGACATGACCTTGCGATCTCAGACAGACCCTTATCACTAACTGCAGGCAGATTCCAAAGAGACAGAACTCTAAGAGATGGACAACCATATGCAATTGATCCAAGACCAGCATCTGTCACCTTACTGTCAAACCCACTACCACGGATTTGAAGCTTCCCTACCCCGCCACGCGTTGATGTCCCAACAGAGATAGCTGCAAGCCTCAAGTCTGTAGCTTTATTACCTTCCAAACTCCTTGACAAAAACCCTTCATTCTCCACATCTTGAACACATTCATTCCTAGTGATACTACTAAGAAGGTTAAGCCAATGTTTGGAGACACAAGCGCATGCGCTTCTTTCTTTGCCAGAGGGCAAACGTCTAAGGATCTCAAATAAGCACTCATCAGGCAATACTTCGATAGAAGTTTGCTTTTTCTCAAAACCACTGTAAAGTGACGGTGCAGCAGCAACGCGTTGTCTCTTGCGTGGTGGGAGATATACACCAGGACAGCTCCCTGGCGATAGATGCATTGATCCTCCATTGAAAAAATCTTCATCACCTATAAAGAAACAAGTAAAAGGTCAACTCTTTACTGTCAAGCGACCAAATAAACAGAGCACATCTACGAAACAGAGCCAGAGAGATAGTCTAACGAGATCAAATCCTAGAACCTATAATCAAACAAGTAAAAATCAATTCTTTCTCTATCAAAATCCAAACGAGAGGTACATTCACAGTGTGAAGCCTCTCTCTCACTACTCAGAAGTAATAGGATCCGTGAGAACACTACAAGCAACCTAATGAAACAGAGCACATCCAGGAAACAGAGCCAACTAACGAGATCAACCCCTAGTAAGAGTTTCAAGAGCATACCACTAAAGCTGAAGATCCCAGACATGATTCGAACACTATTCGAATAAACTCCAATAAGATAGGAAAGAGGACGAAGACGACGAGAAACAGAGCAGAGACAGTATTGAATTGAGGTCGAAGAAGACTTAGATTCATGAAACGGAGAAGAACCCTAGAAGAATAGGGCAAAAAGGAGAAGAGGGTTTGCAGAAGAGAGAAGAAAGATTGAAACTTTTTCTGAGATATGAGAGAGAGAAGGAGAAACTGTGAAAGTTCTTATGGAGAAGATGATGGAGGCTTACGGTGGGGGTTAATGTACAGGATAAAAACTCTAAGTTCAATGTATAGACCCGCGAAAGTCGGGTTTCTTCTCAACCTTCTTTGTTCCCAGACAGGCCCACCGAACCCAAATTGTATTATTTTAATTTTTCTGACCAACAAAACATTATTATTGATATTAAATTAGTAAAGCAGGATAATTTATTTCATAAAGTTTTAAAAGTTGACAGAAAAAGTCTGAATACATTGAAGGAATGGCATAGAAATGTCGAATACATGCATTGTTGACAAAAATCAACGTTGAGAGGTCGACTTGTTCTTATTTTATAGTATTATTTTAGTTGAAGGAATTTTAAAACATGAGTGACATCATTATTTATTGTTTACATGCAAATTAGTCTCAAATGTTGGATGTCTCGTAACATGTTTTTTAATGATGTTATATATGAGGATAACATGGTCTAAATCCATGCTAATTTTACATTTGACAGTTCTAACATTTGAAAATCTTCATTTATGAATCATTTGAAAAATAAATAGAGCGTATATCTTTTAGAAATATATATTATTTTTTAGTTAAGGAGTTTTTGAACAGAAGAAAAAAAATTAAGGGATTTGTTTAGTAATAGATTTTACAAGAACATAATTTCAAACAACATAAATCACTGGTATTCAATAATTGATCATAAATTTGATGTAATTATATATGTGATATTAGGGTAATCAGTGGAATTGTGTGATTCTAATCAACTCTCTATTGTCAACCAGACATGTTCTAATCAACCTTTCATTGTCCACCAGACAATTTATCTCTGAGCTGAAGAATTCATTATAACTCATAATAACTATTCTCTCTCTGAGTAATCAAACATAGACTCAAAAAAAAAAGAATTAGTCTTTGGTATTTGCTATATACACACTTAACTCTAAACCTAAAACTTCTATATTAGTTCTCTTATCAAACTGAACCGGTTTGTTCGACAAGAGAAAAATCCAACAAATCCATCATGTTACTTAGTTAATTACAGTTAAACACTTACCTAGTTGAGTTGTTTGCTATGTTCATGTATTGTATTTAGATTATTATCACTAGTTGGGTCATCATGTTGACAAAAAGATTGAATACATTGAAATAGAGCAAATCGTTTGAGTACATGCATCGTAGACAAACCATTTCTTTTGGTTTGATGCTGACAAAGCATTGGAAGATTGAGTTCTTTGAATTTATTTATAGATTTTTAGATTGAAGGTATTAATCTATAAACATTGATATATTAGAACTGGTTTAATCATAAACCATGTAACTGATATTAGTATGAGAAGTAAACCGAGAATCAGTCAAAAAAAAAGTAAACTGAGATTACAACTACTATATATGTAACTAACAACAAAACAGTGTTATTATTTATTGATAAATCAGAGAAATAAACATATATTTATCTCCTAAGGTTTTGAAGATGAGAGCCAAAGGTTGACAACAGAGAGTCAGAGACTGAATACACTGAAGGAACGCCAGACATGTCGAGTGCATGCATTGCTGACAAAACATAACATTACTATAGTATTATTTTAGTTGGAGAAACTTTGAAACAGACTTACAATATTATTATATTGTTTATTTGAAAATAGTATCAAATGTTGAATGTCTCGTAACATGTTTTCTAATGATGTTTTATATGAGGATAACATAGTCCAAATCCATGCTAATCATATGTTTGACAAGTCCAAGCTTGATTTATGAATCAATTAAAGAAGAAGTATTGGTAGAATATGATATATTTTATACTCTTAATCATGGAGTTTTTTGACTAAATTTTCCAAAACAATTATGGTGTTTTTGAACAAAAATAAGGGGTTGTTTAATCATTTCAAACAACAATTAAATCATTGTTATTCAGGAATTGATCATAATTTTTTGCATTAAAAGTGGTGTTATTAGATACAATATTGATATGGGTAATTATGGAATAGTGTGATTTTAATCAACTCTCCATTGTCCACCAAACAATCTATCTCTGATAAAAAAATATGCGTTAGAACTCATAATAACTCATCTATCTTTAAGTGAAAGACGCTAGACCTAGTCTTTCGTAGTTACTATATACACAATTAACTCTAAACCTATAAATCCAAAGGTTCAGTTCTCTTAACCAAGCTGAACCAGTTTACTCATTAATAGAAAAAACCCAACAAATCTCCTTCATGTAAATAGCAACTTAGTTAACAGATAAACAATTAGTTCGTTGTTTGTATGTTTTTCATGTAATTAGATATGTATATTATCACAAGTTGCATAATCAGTGAATAACAAGTTATGAGAACAAGGTAAAATTAAGATGCTGGTAAGGTTTTAAAAGAAGAAAATCAAATAATATTATTATTTGAAAGCGACCAAAATGATGGTTAAAGGTTGACAAAAAAAGATTGAGTTCATTGAAGAAGAAAACTTGTTCGAGTGCATGCATTATAGACAAACCATTTTTTGGTTTGTTGACAAAGCAACGTTGGAAGGTGGAGATCTTTGAATAGGGAATATCTTTGACTCTATTCATTCATATGTTGCACTTGTTACATGGCAAATGAATGTTCAATGTTTTTCAGAACTTGCCTTGTGCATGATTAACTATACGATTTTCGTTTTTTTCTTTCTCATTCATCGTACCTGATTTTGTTATGTGATCATTCCAAAGTGCGATCGTGTTCATATATAGTCTTCACATATACATGGATACGTATTATTATATCCAAGCGTGGAAACCAAGGATGATGCTGAGAATGACGTACACGACAATGAACAAGGTCATTTTTATAATAGTCAGACATTTACAATTTGAAGAGAATTAACTTTCTCGCCAACCATACCAGTAATTGATTTTGGTCAGATTCTTAAGTATCGGTTGGATACATGATACAACAATCCAAGAGACCATAATTTACATTATTTTCTATCAAAACATATTCAAATACCAATGCCCTAATAAAGATGTCAATTTCCAAATGATCTCTAATTATATATCATCGACCTGCTTAGAATAGACCGGAATGAGCCACATACATTGGTTTTAATATTATATAATCCTAAGTTGCAAATCAATCATACAAGCCCTCTCGCTCCCACTGACCTTTGGTTAATATTGAGTTATTGACTGATCCTATTATTTTGTACTCATCATCAACTGCATAGAGATAATTAAGAACTACATATATTAAGAGAACTTGAATAGAGTGTTTATGGGCTCAGTATATTCAAATGAGTAGACACTAAAACCATATCCGCTATGAAGTGATGAAATATATTTATCATTGTGCCTTGTTTTCTACAAGCCCAAATAAAAGATATTTTTGCATCAATTATTCTTCCAAATTCTCAAAATTGTTGGGATCGTGAAGGCCCATGTCCAACTCTATCTTATTTGATTAGTACGATATTGTCCACTTTGGGCCTAAGAAGCTGGTCCGCATGGATTTACTTTTGGTTTCCTTTGCGAAATTCCTTTATCGCAAGGTTACTTTGAGAATGTTGCTCCCACACTTCCAGGATCTTTTGACTAGTTTCTGCCGAACCTCTCTTTCCTACTTGAAAGGTCCCATTCCTACTCAAATGGTATTTTGGTATTCTTGCAGATCTTCGTCAAACCGCTCTGATACCAATTGTTGGGATCGTGAAGGCCCATGTCCAACTCTATCTTATTTGATTAGTACGATATTATCCACTTTGGGCCTAAGAAGCTGGCCCGCATGAATTTACTTTGATGCAGAAACATTGATTTTTTTTCTCATAGAAACTTATACATTCTCAAATTTACGGAATCGGAAAATTACATCTAGTACGTCTATTGGCGGTCCTTAAATATTTATTTATTCATATACTTCTTGATAGTATCACATAGCTGGTACATTTGGCATAGGTTGGTGAATTCATTTATTTAACCTAAGGTTTTAATAGTTCTGTGACGTCTTCTTTAGGTTCGTAACATTGAATGCGCAACTCACAACTAATTCTTCAAATATCAGTGAACGTTACAGCACGACTCACCGACAGTTCTTAAGTTTTTTAACTTTAATTTTTTTTCATTAGCTAATTATCTAGTTTCATTTACAAATATAACAAGATTGTTCTTTTCAGTAACGACTAAAAGATGGGTTTCTAATAAAAACTTGATTAATGTACATATATAAGGACATCAAGAGATTTTTAGGACTCCTAGTTAATTCGATGGAAATAGGTGTGATTTCCACAATCTAAAAAAATAATATGAATTAATCTCATGTATTGTTATAGGACTAGTTTAGGTTTATAAATGGAAAGGCGTATTTGAAAAACTGAATACACATGAGACATCATTATCAAAGAGTGTAAAGTGTCTGCTAGAGAAATTATACGATGTGCATTTGCCTGTAAAGTTGTAAACAATGCCCTTTTCAATCTTTTGCTTAAGGCCTTAAATAGTAAAACGCCCTTATCCCAGTGAGGATGTTCACACAAATTGAAGAAAATATCTTTTTTTTTTTAAAAAGAAGAAAATATCTTTTGGATTTTTTTTTTTTTGAAGAAAATAGACCAATTGGTCGATTTAAACCTTTAGTAGGCAATAAGAATCATGATCACTTGGTACCACTCCTTGGCGTGGAGTATTAAACCAACACGAATTTTTTGTTATTGTTGTTTTGTTTATAACCGAAAATATTTAAGTCGATTACGAACATTTATGCTATACTTTAAACATTTAGACCAAAAAGTATATAATTTATACTTGGACTGTAAATCATGTCATATACTAACAGATTTTTTTTTAACACAAATCATATACTAATAGATTTTTTTTTAATTACAACGAGTTTTTGCATTAATATTTTAAGATAGAGCTAAGAACATTTTTATCAACAAAATAGATTTTAAAGAGAAAAATGACTAAAATATACTTTATTAAATGATATAAAAATAATTTGAATGATATAATTATACCTTTAAGTTAATTAATTTACACTTACGATTTAGAATTATAGGGTGAAATTTTAGAGGTGAAATTTAAATTAAAAAATATCAAAAAATTTCAAAAAAAAATCTATTTTGATTAATTTTTAAATTTTATGTTTGTGACAAAAACTTTAAAAATGTTTATTTGAGAAATTTGCCATTTGTTAATCCATTTCTAAAAACGAAAACCAACCATGTAATTTACCTATAGGTTGGAGAGTACATGATTTGAACGTATGACTTTTAATATTTTTATTAAGTAAACTAAAAGTTTTAACCACTCTACGTTGGTAAAATTATTCAAACATGTTTTCCAGTACCTAATTGTTTTCACATCAAGCATGAGAACTTAGAGAGGAGTAGATTGGAATTACAAAACTATAGATGGAACATAAAACATTATTACCCCCATGGCACGGGATAGAGAAAGAGAGGGGACAATAAATACCACAAAATTAAGTAGAGAGGACAATAAACACAACAAAATTAAGTAGAGGGGACGTGCCAAAAAGCAGAGAGTTAAGTGAGTGGTTGAAGATAGAGAGGTAAAGAAAAGAGAAATATCTCCCTCTCTATGATCACTCCTTTGCTGCTGAGTTCATGTCAGAAAAACACACACAGAAACTAAGAACCCTAATTTATAACATCCAAAATGGTACATTCGAAGAAGTTCCGAGGTGTCCGCCAGCGTCAGTGGGGTTCTTGGGTCTCTGAGATTCGTCATCCTCTTCTGTTAGTTCTCTCTTCCTCTCTCTCTCAAACAAAAAAAATCACATATATATAAACTAGTATGCAGCATCAATAGACTATATAGTGTGTACATATTCTTATATCAATTATCCATGAATTTAATTCATTCACATATTTAATTTTGTTCATACTTACAAAGATTCATGCAACTATGATCATACGAACATGTGCTTTCATTAAGATCGTTTCCTCAGCTTCGTCCAATTAAGGAGACCACATTCGTTGATGTTTAGAATGTGTCCCGGTGTTTAAAGTTTTTGTACAATGGTTAAAAAAAATATTAATTTTTATAAAAGCTATCTTAGTATATAAAAATAACATTAGTTAAAACTAATTCAACTAATAAACAAATGCATTATTATGTTATTGGTCATAAATGTCAAAATGTATTAAATTTTCATATGGAATTGTAAGAACATCATTTAATTTGCAACAAAAAAATTTACTCACCACCAAATAAATTGAAACAGAAGAATATTAGTTTGATTGATTGATGTTTAACTTTGGTGTGATGGCGTGTTTATAATTGTAATTTTGTGTATACATAAATAGATAATAAATGCAGTCTAGTCTATGCGTATTATATATCATAAATGTATAATCTTCCTAGCTTGTAGTAATATATAAGCATTTCTTTTTCAATTAGTACTGATTAAGTCTGTTTATGTATAGTAATAGATTTAATAACATAGGTATACGGTACATCATTTCATTTATAACTAGAAAAATGTTTTACATGTTCAGTAACGTACATTATTATATATTTCATATGATGTGTATTTTTCCTTTTCAATATTTTTTTTTGTAATAAACACATCAACATCACTAGTATTGATACCTCTTTGATACTCTAACTTAGTTATTTATACGTGTTAAATGTGACCAGGAAGAGAAGAGTGTGGCTAGGAACATTCAACACGGCCCAAGAAGCGGCTAGAGCCTACGACCAAGCCGCGTTGCTAATGAACGGCATGAACGCAAAGACCAACTTTCCCGTCATCAAACCCAACAACTCACTTTCTCCTGACGTCAACTCTCCGTTAAGGTCGCCGTTATCGAAACTCCTAAACGCTAAGCTAAGAAAGAACTGTAAAGACCAGACACCTTATCTCACGTGTCTCCGCTTAGACAACGACAGCTCGCACATCGGCGTGTGGCAGAAACGGGCCGGGTCGACCACAAGCCAAAACTGGGTCAAGCTTGTTGAGCTAGGCGACGGTGATGTTGGGAGTAATAAGATGAAGAGACAAAGCAACAACGTTGAGGAAGAAGATCAGGTGGCAATGCAGATGATCGAGGAGCTCCTTAACTGGACATGTCCTGCTTCTGCATCCATGTCAGGTCTTTAGAGCATGATTAACCGAGATTCTTAGAAACGAGGTTTTTAGCAGAAAATAATCTCATCTCTAAGAATTCCGGATAATCATGATCTCAGTTAGATGTTTATAACAATACTTACCGGGTATATGATATAACCTATAGATCGAAATAAGTACACACATATTATAATATTGTATGTATAAGTACGTCTGCATGTATTTTGTATTAAGTTATAATAATAAAAGCATTTTTATTTTATTTTTAAAGAGTTGATTGATCATGTTGAATTATCGTCGACATGATATAATTATTACATGAAAAGAAGGTACAAATTAAAGGAAAGATAATTTAATTGGTTAGTGAAAAAAGTAAATGTGAAAGAGACTAGTCACTCAATTTAAACCCACCTGCCAATTAGATTCTTGTGATTCGAATTTTAAATAGACCTACCACGATGAAGATAGCTTTTAATATTTTCTTAGCATGGTTACTATGATTTGGATAAAATTCTCCTCCGGTGCTATTTAGTATTTGTTATAACTATGTTTTGGACTTTCTATATCATACCTGATCATACGGGAGGTGAAAACAAACAGGCTAGGCAGAGAGT
Source organism: Moricandia arvensis (assembly GCA_905132765.1). Lineage (NCBI taxonomy): Eukaryota > Viridiplantae > Streptophyta > Magnoliopsida > Brassicales > Brassicaceae > Moricandia > Moricandia arvensis. Next base: position 92,948 of record CAJHQP010001526.1, read on the forward strand.
TTAGAGGAGCCAATGTTACTTACCACTTTGAGCTACACGATAAATATGTCTAGTCTATTTTTATGTTAGTATGAGAGGAGAATTTGATGTACTATTTATAAGATTTTACATTAATAAATATAAATTCGTTTTTTCAACCAAAAAAGTAATATAAATTCTTCTTTATTTTGGTTTATTATATTAAATCTCATGTAACAAAAAAATATAATTGTATTTTCAGAACACACAGCAGTCAAGTCCTGACATGACTTTGTACTGAGTCTTGCAATGGCTTGAGCTGAACTACTTGCTTTGTTAAGGGGACTAGACATACATTTAAAATACTATTTTTAAGGCAAGGAGACCATCTCAATGTGTCAAAAAATCATGTTTAGTTTTACAAATTTCACATGAGATGGGATTGCCTAGAAGCACAACTTACATAAACTATTCCACTACTGAAGAGACCAAAAGTGATGTCACCTGTTGAAGCCAGCGAGATGTGCTGACTTGGTTTTGCCTTAAGCTCTATGTCTTTGGTCACATCAGGAGAACTCAAAATCTGGTTTCATCTTGAGAAGAGTGTTGTAACACTTTCAGGAGATGTTAGTGTTGCCACTCTTTTAAACTGTAAACAGAATGAGACCAAACTCATTGTCAGTTTTTGCCACTCTCTTAAACACTCAGGAGATATGAGCAACCAAAACATACCTTTTCTTGGTTGTATTTGTTCCTTACAGCAACAAGGGTGCTTCCACTGGTGTTGAGCTGCAAATCCTCCATTGCAAGTACTGTGTTCTTAAGAGCAAGAGTCTCATATCTAGTATAGTGCTGCAGAGTTGGGTTCTGTAAGCACATAAGCAACATTAGCTTCCCTCTGAAGTGTATAGTAAAATAATTTCACAGTCAAGTAATATTGGCTCACCCAAGGATGCTTAGATTGGTCTAGCGTCCATCTTGCTAAAAAAACAGCTGAGGCAGCAATTAGAGACGGCAAGAACCTTAGAAAACTATATTCAACAAGAGTCAATTCCGCAAGATAGTTTGCTAAGGACTCCATCTCAATGTGAGGAACCTTGTCAGACGCTTGAGCTGCTTGAATGAACCGCCTGAAACGCAAAAGAAGAAATTGACTTAGTATTACATACTGTTTTAGGTTGAAGTAAATGTAGCGTTTAGTCTTTACCTGAGAAAGGTTTTGGTGGTTGGAACTGATAACCGAAAGTGCAAAAAGTTTAAAACTTGAGTCTCCAGAGCCACTACTTCTAGTCTTGTGTATGTATTGTCTGTAATGAAGCAAAACTCTTTCAGCCTTGGTGCATATATCTCTTCATACTTTCTTCAGTGTCTCAAAAAGAAAATGAATGACTTAGTTAGTTCACTTGTGCAGACATTTTGAACACTCATTGCAATGTGAATGTTAGAAGTGGGAAACTCACGAGGCTATTAGCATGCAAGTGACACCAAGAAGCTGGAGTCTCCGCTTTTCAATGTAATTTTTAGACAAGAACCGATCAATTAGATTCACTGCAAGGTAAAGTGTATCTGAAGCCATCTTATACTCTTCAGAAACCTGCAAGAAGTAGCGTTAACAGTGGCTCTTACTCTTAACAACTGCTTTGAAGTAGTAAGTACCTCCACAAGCCAATCAATGAGAATCCCACGCATGCTTGGACCGATATCTCGTTGTACTTGCACCATATAGCTAGTTGAAGGTCTTTGATCAAGCTTTACCAACAACAACAAAACAAAGAAAACAGAATCTCAGTATATTATCATCTAGTGGAAAGATAAAATAAGGCATCATTTTTAGTTCAAACCTCTGCAACATGGAAACTGTCATACATATTTGCAGCATATAAGCTACAAAACCTGGGATCTTGGGCATTGGAATCAATATCTACAAACTTAAGACAACCTTCTTCTGCACAAACAAGTCAACTTTGAGAAAATTCTGAGAAACATACAATCTTTCAGCATTTTTGAACTCTTTAGTTCAGTTTCTTACTTTCATCTCCATCTTTGGAGTTTGTGGCAGATTCAACCATCCTAATCTTTGACAAATCTTCTGCTAGTTTTGATTTTTCGGCATCCACATTTACCAAAACCGCAATGTCTATTTGCTTACTCTCTTCTCTGTTTCTCTTGCTAGACTGTCACGTTTTAGAAGAGTCAAGAACACAATTCAAAACACCCAAAACGCCTCTAGATTCTTGGTTGATTATCACATCACTATATATATATCACTAAGAAGGTATTTCTAAAATCAAGAAATGCAAAAAGGAATCGTTACCTTAACATTACTCCCGTCCAAACAGACCAAAGTGTTAGTCACATCCTTAAGCACCACACGTCTCTTATGCTGACAAACTTTTATATCATCTGATGCCATTCGTTTCTTAAGCTTTGGTGCCTGTTTAAAAACGGGTTTCGATGGAGTTATCATCGCTCCTAAGGCCTTAGCTCGTGATCTAGTGACTCTCACATTCTCTTGTCCACTATTCACAGTAGAGATTGGTTCTTTGCTAGCTTTTGGTTGCCTTGAAGAAACTCTATTCATGATTTTAAAATTGCAAAACTCTCCACAGGTTTGCCAAGCCTGCAGGTTATATTGAGAGATATTAGTTTATTACAATGAAGTCCATGTTCTTCATCTTTGTCCATAACCAATGTTCAAGAAATTTCTAGGCGGTTCATAGGAGATTAGTGTCTACACAGATTGTTACAACACTGGACATAACCATATGCAACCAAAACTATTGATCATTATTTTACCAATCTTTACACGAAAATAACAAGAAGAAATAGAGAATCACTGTCTGAAAAAACATGAAACAGAACAATCAAACAGATCTAATAAACTTTCAGACAACATGGAGAAGTGATGATACCTTCAGATCATGAAACTCGAATTTGAGATGAATCTCCAATCTGAAAAAGGGTTGTTGAAATAAGAGGAGGAGGAGCGGGACTATGTGTGATCTTGTTCGAATTTTCAGATATTAGAAATTTTTTTTATGTTTTAAGTCAAATAAATAAAAAAAAATTAGATGAACAGTTGTCAGATAATTTGAGAGTGTCAGAGTGATATCTGACACTTTGACGTCCGGTCCGTTTCAGTTAAATTCCTTTTGAAGATTAAATAAAATAATTGGCCGTTACGCGCCTATTCTTCCGCGTCTGTTACCCTACTGATATAAATTACCGTTTTTAAAACCCTAGTAGGCCCACTGGGCCTTTGAAATGATCCAACCAATTTTTCACCCTCCAACGAAACCCTCTAATCTATGTTTTGCTCGAAGCCCAATCTATGTTCTCCAATTTACAAAATAATGTGTGCTTTATAATTTTAGCGTGAAAGCGCGATTTACAGAAAAACGTGATTGCAATGATTTTATTGTTAAAGTATTATATAATAATAATGGTTACTATAAAACTAATGATGTTTTGTATTGAAAGGTATTTAAGTATTTAGATTTTTAGAGATAAATTTTGCATAAAAATTCTACATTTTAGATATAAAAACATTGAAATTTATAATGTCATATCAACCTACTGAACATAAATTATAGTCAAAAAACTTAAGTTTAAAAGAAAAGATAAAAATAAACGAATTATTTTTTTTTAGATAATAAAAATTATAGATGTGAATTTTTTTGGTCAAACTAGATCCTTTTATATCGGAATTTGAAAATTTGTATCGCTTAAATTAGAAATGTTTCAATTTGTGATTCATCTATAAATATACTTATATGTCTTTCTAATTTTTAAAACACCATTATTTTATTATCGGAGATGAAAGTTGCTTTCAAACCTTGGTTTATTGGTTTCATTATACTCACAGTTCTTCTGTTCGGTTAGTATTTTCATTAAAAATATTATTAATATATTATATAATCACTCTAAAATAATTTTTATTTGATGGTGTTTATTTTATATACGTACATAAATTGTATGTCTAATTATACAATATTGAGTTAGTGATTTTCCAAGAATAATCAATGATTAAGAAGATGATGTTTAGATTTTCAATTTTCTTTCTACAAATATGCAGGAAACTCTTTAAACATATGCTTTTCAACAAAATGATTTTCTATTTTAAATATGAAAACTAAGGTTATGTTTTAATTATTATAATAACAGGAGAGACGACAATTGCTCAAAAAGGAAAAGGTGATATTAACCAATGTACTGAAACATTAGAAAACAAAAATGGAAAATGTGATGCCAAACAGTGTGAAGCCACATGTGTCAAAAGACATAAAATAGGAGCAGGCCATTGCACAAGTGGTAAAGTCAAAGGACAAATGCAATGCATATGTATGTATCAATGTCCTTACTGATTTTTATCTACATTGGAACTCAAATAATATTTATAATAATTCCACGTCTTTATCAAACAAAAGAAAAGTTTTAATAAATTGTTGCTGGTGTTTTAGCATAATAAGGTGTACTATGTTACTAAATAAAAAGAAAAATATCGATATGTGTGTCTTCCTTTCTTTTTCCTTTACAATTGCGTAAATTAACAAAAAAAAAAGGATCTTTGCCAACAAATGAATTTTATTATATTGTAAATGGGTAATACAATAAATCCATAAGCCAAACTGGAGGCAAAGTATGTGAAACAGAGATAATCAAACAAATTATTATCGCATATTACCTATATATATATACCTTTTTTTAAAAAACAGCTTTTTGTTTAGTCATACGAAGATAATATATATAAACTTCTAGTTAGAAATTAAGAGAGAATGTGCTCCAAAAAAATTAAGAGAGGATAAATAAAACATTCAAAACGCAAAAGATTAGATAGAAATGTATATATGTGAAAGGTTCAGTGAGAAGGGAAGAATCTGTTGAGGCAGCAAGGTAGACCATAAAACTCATCGTTTCGAACATCAAGATTGTATAGTCGAAAATTGTCCCACCATTTTAGCCCACAATCTTTCTTGGCTTCATCACTCTCACGAGACAATGTGCAATCAAGCACTATTGCTATCGTTCCCGCAACCGTTGTATGTGAAATGAATATCACTCTAATCACATCTTGTAACTATCAATAATCCCAAGAAAAAACCAGTTTGGTGATTATATATTTTGAAAAGATTATTGTTTCAATTTTTTTGTGACAAAGTATATAAGAAAATGTACTGACCCAACTCGAGTGATGATCAGACCGCCAACCTCCATTGTAGTATTCTCTAAAGTATTGAGGGATTGAAATAGCCATGAAAAATGAAAATCCCAAAATGAATTTTGTGTTGAAGCTGTTGAGGTTGCAAAACTGTAGAAAGCTAATTCCCGCAGAAGCTAACATTGCATTAAATTTGATTTATTTTTAGTGAAGAAACTAAGCATATTATTGTATAAAAATGTAATTTTATTCTTGATAGTAAGTACAAGTGTGATGTGATGAAGGGACTTACACACAAAACACAAGACGATGCAGTACACGGACGCCATGATTGGTAATGGTATGGACGCAAAAAAAGCTCCAAATTTTCCTGCATTTTTTGATAAATATAAGTAAGAAACTAAAAGGGAAAATATCTAGAAAATATAGCTTATAACCAATAAAATACCAAAAACGGAGAAAAAAATCATGAAGGCAGCTGAAATTTGTATCACTCTTCGACTCCCAATTTTAGTCATGGCCAAAAGTCCAACATTTTCTCTGAACATTAACGTTAACCATATCATAAGCCTTTACCACAATTAATTTATAAGAAAATTAATAAATGCTCAAGAAATAAAAAAAAGTTAGTTTAGGGATGAGGTTGATTACGCTGATGTTGTGATCCCTGAGACGCCTCCAAGCATGCCGTTGAGTAATACTCCAACTCCCTACAAGATATTCATTCAAATATATTTAAGATCATGAAAAAATGGTTAACAAACGGTTAAAGAAAATACAACTAATTAAGTTGTTCTTAGACTAACCAGCCAGCCAGTACCACGGCTTATAACTGATGGTGGGATCGGTGTGGCACTTCCATATCTTGCGGATGCGTAGAACAAACCCGTCGACTGCAACAATATATAACATTTGCACTCTTCATTATCATAGTAAATTAAACTTTTTGTTTTCTTTAATTTTCAGTATTCAATACTAAAGATTTCAAACCATTAATTTTATATAGAAAACGAAATAAGAACCTCAAAGAGAGTGACAAAAGAGGGCAGCCATCATCGCGAAAGAGTCAGTGAAGTGGAAGGTTGGACTTCCCCATTGGAAAGGATATGGTAAGTATATCCTATTGTAATTCACATCAAGAGAATATATAAACAAAAAAGTTACTAAATAAGGAAATCGCCAAAAATATAACATCCAAGTAGAAAAACTGACCAAGGAGTGTTTGTGATAAGACCATTACGGTCGGTACGGCAACTGATTTAAGTAGTTTGAGACTTCTGGTTATATACACCACTCGATGTGAGTACCAGAGCTAACAACCAAACCAATGGAATGCATATCATCATCCCATAACGCTCACATCTTGATCCATCCCAAATCACCCCTTTCTTCATCTTCAGAAAGCGCGGTACGTACTACACAACTCACAAATAAAAATATTAACATTCGGTAAGTTTTGTATACATGAAATGATTTATAGTTTGTTTTATATAATCATGTATAATAATTTGAAAAATTAAACATTGTTTAGAGATTTACTTGTGTGACTAAAACAGTTAAGATCAACCCGGGAAGTCCCACTTCAACGCATCTAGCCAACTAGAAAAACAAAACTTACATCAGTAAATAGCATAAACTATAGTATTCACTACTGAACAACAACAAAAAGAGTATATAAACATACCATAGGGAAGCCGATTTGGTAGAGTCCTAGTCCAGCTAACGTTGCCAAAGGAGCAATTGAGAGTGGGCTTAGAAATCTAATGATCAGACAATTAATAATAAAATCTTGTTTAGTGTCTGATGAATCCCAAATCCGGTAAAGAAAGATAGCATCAGTTATTTTACCTGACTACATTTCTCCATAGGCCTAAGGAAACACACAAGAACTTGGAAACAACCGGCGATAATCAGAGCCCCTTGTATGCTTCTCATTGTTTCCACAAACCTCTGATTAAAATTATGTGATTAGACACTTTTTTTTTTTAATTAGTGAAATTTAAGTTTAACTAATGTTTAGACTTAACTTCAAAAGGATCAATGTAGTAAGTGAAGCGCGGGTTGAGGAAATGATGGAAGTGATAGGTATGATATAGGCATAAGAAGGAGCAGCCATCACAGGCAATCGAGTCCCAAAGAAAGACTGGAACAATGGTTGTTAGTCCAGACACAAATAGCATTGTTTGTATAACTCTAGCCTTTTTCTGCCTGAAAAATGTCATACTTCATTAAGACGAAATTGTCAAGACATAAAAAGTCTGAATAAATAAATAATATACACTGAAAATTAAATAATTTAAAACATTTATGTTGAATACTCATTTCGTGATTCGATAATTATGTAAGATATACCATTAAACGAAGTTAAACTACTCAAATAGCTCCAAAATGTTTTAAAAAATCATGATAGAAAAATTAAAACTTAGAAGCCTACATTGTGTAGACGTTGGGATCTGTTAATAATTATGAAAATATATGTATAGAAGTCTTAGTTATAATTTTCTAAGCTTAATACCTTAAGAAACAATGAAATTATTTGAGAAAAGCAATAGATAAAAACACATAAAAATGAAGTTAGATCAAAACGTACATCACCACCTCCCATGTGTGGAACTAAAAGGCTTGGAATAAGAACCGTAATGCCAAGGCTCAACAAATTAATGCTGGAAACCCAACACTAACGCTTCAACTGCAACACCAAAACAATATTAGTTACACATATATAAAAGTTGATTAAACATAAGCAAACTAAATTAATAAAACTATTTTTTTCTTGTTAAAAACATACACCAAGGAGGAGGACTATTGACACAATACTGAATCCCAGGGAGTTTTCTTTCACCGGGTGGGGCTGTAACTCCACCGTCCTATTGCCTCCTCCACTGTTGTTACTGTTTCCACCACCACCTCCGTTTACCTCCTCCTCTGTTGTTATTGTTTCCACCACCGCCGTTGCCACCTCCACTATTGTTATTGTTTCCGCCACCACCGTTTGCCCCCTCCATTTGCCATGGACGTGGTTAATTTTTTGATCTTTGATATTCAAAGTAAACCAGTCAATAAAGGGTTTCAACCATTTTGTATCATTTAGTTGTAAATATTGTATCATTTAGTGTAAATATTGTATCAACATTAATAGAAACGTTTACATGTTTATCAATTATATAAACTTACGTCTAAAAAGGAATCCACGTGAGAGGAAGATCGACGAAGCTTTGTTCGTTTGGGAGGATCTAGTCGAAAGGTTGAGAGAATTTGAAAGAGATTGATACGCCGAGAAGGTGTAGAGTGAATGAGAAGTCAAAAAGGTTTGTAGTTAAAACTCTTTAAGACCAACTCCATCCATGAGTACCCTAATGAGTACTTAAGGATTAATTAATGTTTATTGGTGATTTGAAAAGGTTAAGTACTCTTCTTAGTCTATTTAATTTTTCAGCCTCCATTGGTAGAACTTAATTGAGGTTCTTAAATTTTTTTTTTTTAAATTGATGATTTGAAAGAAAAAGATATATAAATTTTTTTATTAAAATGACATAAAACATATAAAAATACAAATACAAATACAAATACCAAATACAAATCGTAAACGACAAAAGAGAAATTAGTAGAAATCTTGATTTGTTCTAAATTTTTGCCATATATGCTCAACCAAATCCGCTTTCAATCGTTGATGTATTGTTCTATCACGAACTTGATTCCGAATGTTCATCATATTGCCGAGATTTGAAGGCATATCTGTAGGAGAACGATAAATCCACTTCTGAAGTTCGGTTTGAATCCGGACTTTCGAAAACTGATACATCAAACTGAGTGTGAGCCATACATGCTCCATTGTGAATTTTTTCTTGTAATCATTAGAGTAGATCGTGTGAGCCGTCTTCATGACATCATTCTCGTTATGACCACTCCCGTTCTGTTTCGTTGCAGCCTCATAGCAGCCAACAAACTTACATACGGCTTCATTGATTTTCCCCCACCTTGCTTTACAGTTTGAGAACTCTCTCTTTTGGAAACCAGCTAGTTTGGGACTCGCAGCATAGTAAGCAGCAATTCGTTTCCAAAATGCACATGCTTTCTGCTCATTCCCAACCACTGGATCCTTAGAAGTATTCAACCAAGCACTTATCAACACAAGATCTTTAGTTGGTGACCATTTACGCCTCTCTTTACGGTCAGACACAGTCTCTGCGTCTTCGTTGCCATCTTCATTCCATTGTGAATAGAAAACAGAGGCATCCGACGCAGAGACAAACTGATAATGCTCACAAGGGACAGACGCAGAGACAGACTGAGTGTTTGGGTTGTTGACTATTCAAGAGGTTTTGAAAACTACATTGTTGACTATAAGGATCCATAAGAGAATCTAAAGAGAGAAAGATAGTTGTTAAAGTTTTTTGTTGTTCAAGTTTGGAGAATCCATAATTTATAGATGTTAAAGTTTTTGTTTGGTGAAGTTTAATGACAAGTTTTAATGTCGTTTAAAGTTTTAATTTAAAGTTGTTGAAGTTTTAATGACAAGTTTAATGTCGTTTAAAGTTTCAAGTTAAAGTTGTTCAAGTTTTAATGTCGTTTACAGTTTCAAGTTAAAGTTGTTCAAGTTTTAATGACAATTTTTAATTCCCACCATTTTCTAAATCACACAATCAATACCTAACAACCATTGAAAGACAATGCATATTTCTAATTTTTAGAGTATGCCCGTAATATCATGGAGGATCAATGATATTCAATGGTTTATTTTAGCATATTGCTAATTCTGTTACCCAGACAATGCAGACACAGTACCAAAAATAAATTAATTCTGGTTTCCTATTTCAAGAAACAAAAAGCTAGAACTAAAACTCAAACCAGATTATATAACCTCACTATCAATTTTTTTTTAAATAACAAACAAGCAAATATGAAGGAAGTAGACCCTAATGATCGTCCTGAAGCAAGAAAGTGATGAGGAAACATTAGGTAGATTAAACAACGTACCAGTGAAAGCTTTTCAGTGCCACTCAAGTGACTCCAATGCTTGCTGATGAATGTCTGAATCTCCTGCTGCAACTACATCAAAGCCTATGACAAATGAAAAAGTAGATGCATTCAGGGGTTGCATGATCTTTTGTTTCGATGAGTTTGTGATTGGGAGAAAGAAACGGAGTATCTTTCGATATTGAACATACTTGTAGCAACTGCACTGGACGAAGCTTCCCAAAGATGTGGGTTATCGTTCCAATCAGTTATGGTACCTCCAGCCTTGGGTTCCCTTGAAGCTGATTCCTGTGACTTTTGTCTTCTGATCTTCATCATAGCCTCAGACCATGGGACATAAACGATGGAGACTCAACAGAAGCATGGAGAGGTGTAGAGATCGAGAGATGGCGAGATGGAGAGATGGCGAGATGGAGAGATGGCGAGATGGAGAGATGGAGAGATGGAGAGATGGAGAGATGGAGAGATAGAGAGATGGAGAGCTCCAGAGATGGATAGATCGAGAGATGGCGAGATGGAGAGATGGCGAGATGGAGAACTCCAGAGATGGAGAGATCGAGAGATCGAGAGATGGCGAGATCGAGAGATGGCGAGATGGAGAGAAACAAAATATCGATGGAGAAGATGGAGAGATGGAGAGATAGAGAGATGGAGAGATGGAGAGGATGAAGAGAGAAAATGATTTCGGGTGCAAGACCCAGAAGGAGAGGAGAGAGATACATTTTGGTGGTCGAATCATACGGCGCCACATAAGGGGTGTTTAACAAACCCAAAACTTCCCATTTAAGTAGCGCTCTCTTCTTATTTTTCTTTTTTGAATTTATTTTTCTCCTTTTTTTTTAAGTATCCCTCGTGAAGAAACCCCAATGGACTTGCTCTAACGTTTCACAACTAGTACTTCTAAAACGACAAAATAAATTAATAGTTTAAATTGTTTAAATGAGTATAATGTGGTGTAATAAAAGGCTTGATCATGTCCGTTTTGGTACATGGAATTTGAAATACAAATCTTTTGATATTTAGTTGACCGTGTAGTAGTTCCAGGGATTTTAAATACCCTTTCAATCTGAAAAAATAAAATTATTTATTGATTTATAAATTTGAAAACGAATGTTTGACTATTTAAATACCCTTCAGTATAAGATTAATACATTTCATATTTAAAATTGTATAAAACACACAAATATAAAAATATAAACTTAATACGATATATTTTTATCAAAATTATATAAATAAATTACACTTATAATATTTAGATCAAATAAATAAATAAAAACAATTATTTAAAAAAAAAAAGAAATTAAATGACTACTTAGACAGTGAAGCGGTTATTTAGGCAGTCATTTAGACAGCCTAGACTACAATCAGATATTCAATTTTTTAACTGATTTAATATAATCCAAACGGATGAGCGGCAGCTAGCACCTAAAACTTTTTAAAACATGGATTGTTATACGGTCAGACTCTCACTCAACTCCGACACTTCAAAGACACTCGAACCATAAAAACTTCTTAGAACCCTAAAACCAACTGATATTATTAATCCTATTTGGTTTATGCAATGCTTCTCAAAGGCGCCATGGAGCTAATTCAGATTCTTGACATTAAAGCAATTACACTTCAAGTTCTAGATACTTCTGACTAAGGAGTAGTAACAGCACTTATACAACACTCAAGTTTTGCAGACCGGGTTAAAGCTTCGTCTTTTTTTTTTTTTTTGCATTTTCTGGTTTTCGAATGAGTTGCATCTCAGTTTAGGGTATTTATAACTTCACTTCCTATTTTACTGTAAAATCAAATGAGAAATGGAATACTGAACAGATAAAAAAAAGACATTATTCTATTTGTAGAGTAGTATTTATTTATTTATTCATTACTCTATTTCCAAATCTATTTTGCAATAAAATATAAAGTGAGATTGGAGATGGTATTAGTCATCCAGAACCTGAAGAGAGGTGCGTAACATTTGAACCACATTGAAAAACACCACCGTACGCACTTGTTTATTACAACAGTTTATATATATGTCCATATGCTTACATTGACTATGTTATAACCGTCTTATATAGTGGAAAGCGCTTACAATTCTTAGTAAACTTGTCCTCAGATCTGAGCTATCGCATTCAAATTATCCAGCACCTGTTGCATGGATGGTCGATTCTTCTGGTCTTCCTCAAGGCATTGTTTTATAATCTCGCACATACGCAACCCCTCTTCGAGAGGATAGCTATTCTCTAATTCTGGATCGATCATCTCAGCAATGTTTTCATTGTAATTCCGTATTGCTCGCTTTGCGATGATTATTTTTCGCTTTCCAGAACCAGTCAACATCTCGAGCAGTATAACACCAAAGCTGTACACATCGCCCGACATGTCCAACTTCCCTGTAATTGCAAACTCGTAAGGTTAGTGTCTTTTATAATTCAACGGTACGTTATGTGAAAACATTGAGGAGAAGGAGCAAGGGAGATATTGTTGCCTGATAATATGTATTCGGGAGGTGCGTAATGAGATCCAGCTGGTTCAGAGTTAAACGAGCAGTAGGTGAAGGGTAAACCTTCATAATGTGGAGACAGTTTTTTCGAGTCCGAAATAGGAAAGTCTTGCGTTGAACTCCTGCGTACCCTCAAAGAAGTCATTTGCCAATGGAAGGGAACATGTTTTCAAGAAAAAAAGGGAAAGCAAATCCATACCAAATCGAGCAGGATTTTAGAAGAGGTGAGACATCTGTGATAGAGACTGTTTTCCTCCTAGAATGCAAGAAAGCAAGACACTGAGCCACTCCTATGGATATGTTAAGTCGTGTCTCCCAGGGCAATGCCTTTGGACGAGTCTCTGTGAGAGAGTGTGTCATCAACCATGCATCAAAGACTTTTAGCTAAAGATGTCAATTGGACTGTCCAACTGAACAAAAATCATTTTCAGATTATAGATGGTCTAAATCCAAATAGAACATTGTCCAAATAAGACTAATTCCAAGTAAGATAACCAAATGGATTGTCCATAGGAATCCAAAAAATGAAAATTTTATACTTTTGGATAGAAAAAATATTTTTTCTGTGATTTTACTGACAAACATAACTTTGCAGTTTAGCAACAAAAATACGATTTTGCGGTTTAGCGGAAAAACAAGATTTTAATAGATTTTATGATTTATCAGTCTTTTTTTATCAAAAACGTGGTTTTACCATTTTTCACAAAAAAATGTAATTCTACAATTTTGGCATGAAAAATATGATTTTACGGTTATGAAGGAAAAACAAAATTTTGAGGTTTTGACGGAAAAATGTGATTTTATGGTTTTGAGAAAAAACGTGATTTTGCAAATTTAACAAGAAAATGTGATTTTTTTTTTGTTTTTAAACGGGAAAAAACATGATTTTATTTTTGTTTTTAATTTTTTTATTTCCTCCAAACTAAAAAGCTCTAGATTTGTAGGTTTATCTTTGTGTGTGCAGGTGCATTTAAGATTAAGATGCTAGACATAATATACAGTGAATGGGGACATGTGTTACAAACGCCAAAAGGAGATGAAAGCATAAACTTTGGCTTAATTAAAGTCTTTACCTCTACAGATGTGATTTTCTAAGCTTCCGTTTGGAAAGTATTCAGCAACGATGAACAACGTACTACGATGTGAACCATAGCCAATGAGCTTCACCAAGCTTGGATGAGAGTTACGTCGTAGAAACTCAAGCTCAATCTACAAAGCACAAATCTCTCAAATATAATTTTTTTGAAGTTTTTGTCATAAAAATAATTTTTATTAAAAAATTAATTAAAATATTCTTTTTTTTTTTTGAAATTTTTTTTTTTTTAATTTTAAGTTTCACCTCCAAAATCTCATCTCATAACTCTAAATCTTAAATCTATATTTGTTAACCCAAAAAATATAAATATATATTTACATCATTTAATAAAATTTATTTTGGTTATTTCTCTTTTTAAATGTTATTTTGAAAACAAAAACTTTTAAAATCTATTTTAGTCATTATCCCATCTACAAATCTCATATTATTATTTTCAGCCAATATTTATTATTTCTTTCAAATACATGATTTTTTTGTTTGCCGTTCAATTATAACTACTTACAAGCCAATCTTGCAAATCTTGACCATTGATCAAGTTAAAACTCTTCACGGCTACGGCCATGCCAACCCCTTCCTTGGCCGGAGATAACGTCTTGGGGTTGATGTACCCCTTGACATGGCTGCCAAAGCTCTCTCCTATTACCATGTCCTTATTGAAATTCTTAGTTGCTTTCTTCAGCTCCGCCACCGTGAAGACCTTCACACTATCTACTTGTACATAGATAGTATCTAGAAATGGAAAAAATATTCTATCTACTTGTCAAATACACTGAGATTTTCATATAAAGACTTACCTGAAGTAGATCAAGCGGCTCGGAGGAAGCTGAGACACAGTTACCCATTCTGATTCTGACTCTAACGAAGGAAGATGATTTACCTTTTTATTTACAATCTTCGTTAGAGTTAAGACGACCAACAACCTGGTCTGTATCTTGGCAAGTCAACGTAAACGCGTTGAAAGTTACCGAGTGTGATCCGCGTTTCTGCCAAAATCAATTGTTCTACTTCTATGGTGCGATATAGGACCCCGCTTTGTCGGTTGCTTAGCAGAGTCTATTATTATATAACTTCATTGCATAAATTTAATTTAATTTGTTACTCGTTTCGATTTAATCCAAAAAATTCAGATGATTTATCGAAGCAAAACAAATATTAAAATTTAATATCCGTTAAAAACGAAATAAATTCACAAAATAGTGAAAAGATTAGAGCCGAATATTCTTTTATACAAATATATGTATATATATAATTATATATAAAATTTTAAATGTATAATTTTATATAGTTATTATTTAGCATATTATTTATTAATTTTATTTATAAAATTACTTATAAATGTATTAAATTAAGAGATGAATATCAAACTTTTATAAAAATTATAGCTTTTCTAAAATTTTGTGTTTTATTAAAAGTTTGATTAATCATTTAGATTTATGGAAAATCTAGTTTCACTAAACTTTTATTTTTTAATTTATGTGAAAAATATTTTTAGAAAATAAATTTGTATTACTTTTAATAGATTTACTTACATTAAACAAATTGTATAGTATTTCTACGGAACAAAAAGATCGTATTTCTCCGAAACACGAAAAAACGAATATCCGTATTTCTTCAAAACAAAAAAATCAAAAATCAAATATCCATAATATACGAAATAAATCACAAATACCACAAATTATTTGTACTATTGTGCCCACCCTTATGTTCCATGTCTACGAATGTATATGTAGATCATTTCTTTTGTAACAAGCTGAGGTAAAAAAAAAAAGAATTGGTTCCTTAATTAGTACTAGTTTTTATAGTAGAAGTGGAACATGATTATTGGTGTTTCTTAATTTAAACTGTGATATAGAATCTTATGCAAACCTTTTTATTTCCTTGTCCATGTGAACAAGCACTGTAGATACCATCCATACTGGCTCTTGTATGTTCCATGCAATTTCTTGTTATAACAAAAACAGGACGAGCCATCTTTTTATTTGTCTGCAAACCTCCATATTCGTTTTCATGTCTTCTGCTGTTAGATATAGTGATTAAAAGTGGAATATGTTCTCCATATAACTCTAATTAACTTGTGTCATGAACTTTTGGTTTATGTAACCTTTGTGTTGGATTCCTAGTGATATGTCATTATTTACATGAATCGTATACAGCGATGCTTTACACGGGGTCCTGTGTATTAGGCTGGGGCAGTTAAGAATAATAAGATAAAGCACGTATCACATAAGAGAAGTTCATACCAAGCATCCATTAATCCAGAGTCAAAAGAAAGCTCTTAAGTTAGACTAATAACATAAAAGGGTCGCATTAAGCAATATAGTATTAGTAGGAGGTTGGTTTCTTTATTCATTGCCGAAATGGATTCTTACAGCAGTAACCACACCTCCTGAGCGTTCAAGTTCACAAACCACACTGTCTCCCTGTTTCAGGTTGTACTTCTTACATAGAGCCGCCCAACCACTGAAACAAGGGTTACTACCGTTACCGTAGATCTTAGTGAGAGCATCGTGTTTTTGGTTGCGGATGATGTAATACATGGGTGACTTATGGGGACCAAACTTCAAACTGTACTTCTCAATCACCGGATGGCCTACATACTGCTTGCACATACATATAAAATAGGGAGAAAACAAGTCTTAGCTTTATAGGCAACGAATACACTAAAAAATATATGACTAGAACATATCTGAACAAGCCTAAGCCAAAATGATATTGTTATTACCAGGACATCGATCTTTTTAGTCAGTGTCTTCACAAAGTACGGATTATTGGGGTTGAAGAGGTACTGCTCGGGGTTTTGAACATTTAGGACAGGAGCATAACCTTGTCTCGCTCCACTTGCTGAATGATCCACACAAAACATAAACAAAAGGAATCAAATCGTAGAGCAGAATGGTTTCTGTTTCATTGGATATATGAATGGTCTTACCAGAGGAAGAGGTAGAAGCAAAGGCAGGGGTTTCCTCGTGAGAAGTAGAGTTAAGCAGTTCAGATTCAGGCTCAGCTTCAAGAGGTGCTGAGACGAATCTCTCTGAAGATGTGCAATCTTGTTTATAGATGCGCACTTCAATAAACATTGTGTCTTGGTGTGTGAAGAACAAAACATCGTTTGGACCTAACAAGTTGTCATCCACAAACTCATCCCAATCTTCTTTTTCCATGAACAGACCACCGTTCTTGTCTCGCTGGAGCCAGAGTTGCCATGAATTGCCCCAAGAAACACTAAACACCACTCTGTGCTCAAAAGCACCAGACGTGCTCCTCAAAAACTCCTCAGGAATAATCCTCTTCGTAAACAAAGAAACCAAACCATACTGGTATTAGAAGAGGACACATGAGAGTAAAAAAAACTATAACTTTCAGAAATAATAAGAGTTAAAAGCAGAGTAGCTCTGTTTTTTTTAAGAAACTGAACATAGAAGAGAGACTAATAGTGAGTTACCATGGATTTAGATTTCCAAGTTTCACCCAAAGACAGAGACTTACTGAAGCGAGGCTTTCTCACATTCTGGAGCATAGCAAAAACACTACTTGGCGACATGATCTTTGGTTCCTCCTTCAGCTTCAAAGCAAGACTGTTCTGTAATTAGGGTTGTAAGTGAACTGAAATGAAGATGACTTGCGTTATAAATGTATTCAAAGCCACAGTAAAATTTGTATAAACAACAATACTTCACCTCGCCGATTAATTGCTAAACCCTAAGTGTTCGACAGCAAAACATATGAGGAACCCTAGGTTGGAATTTGGGAATAACAGTTTCTACTTTTAGAAGGAAAGAAAACATAGAAAATGCGTAAAACGCAAGTAACTGGTTAAGAGGTCAACTCCGGAGCGTAAATTCCTACCTGTCACAGTCGTAGAAGCTTTTACCTCGCAGAGACTGCTCTTCTCTTTAAAGTCTGCCTGAGGATAGAGAAAGATAGAAACCGTATCAAAAGCACATTGGTCAAATGAACTGTCACTTTGACTCGTACGGAATCAATGTTATAGCACTACTACTGAGCCGAACAAGGCCATATGAAAGCTGGGGCATAATAATAGGTAGCACATTACTAAGTACAACAAAGGTTAGAATCAATCATATTCATATACACATTGTTCAAAGAAAAGGGTTTTACAAAAAGTCACTTGAATACAAAGATTTTCATATAGAAATATGCAGTATGGTTAACACATCAACACTATATAATATTACAAAGATCAATCAAGTTCCTAGACCATAGCTTAAGCAATAGCCACTTGATCATCATCATCTTCTTCTTATGATGTTGATGCTCCATTTAGGACTCCACTGCCATCAACAACTAAAGGAGTTATCAGAGCAATGTCTTCCAGTTATTATAGGTTTCAAACTTGTTGCACTTTCTAGCCTTTCCCGTGTTTCTTTCATCTTCTCAATTGCAAACATCGCTTTGATACAACAACAAATTATTGCTTTGGCATGTCCTCTTGAAAGCGTGCGTGCCAAAACATGAACAAACCTCGTCATGTTCATAGAATATATTTTTCTCACGTTTATGGTGAGTTTAGCACGGATGGTTCTAGTGGTCATCAGCATCTTTTACCAGTAGCAGTGAACATGATGGTAATATAGCTTGTCGGTTCACACGCAGCTATGTGTACAACGTTCAAATCACATGCGGCGTAAATATATGCAGAATCCGTATATCACAACAAACTCAGCTTCGTTTAATCTGTCCACCTCTGCTCTTACAAGTAAATCCTAACTCATATAAATAAACATAGTACTCAATAAAACTCGTCATAAAAACTATATAATATTCGTTAAGTGCAATTGAACAGTTTTGATTTAATAATATAATAATGAGCATATAGTCTTAACTAATATAAATTAGTATAATCAAAATCTATAATTATGAAGCATTTTAGAGGGTTGAGCACTTTATTTATTCTTTCAATCATGAGAATCATATCTTTACTTTGTGTTTGTCAGCTGTTGAAGTGAATGATGCATACAACTGTGGGTTTATCATGTCCAGTATATAGCATGTGTCCACCTCGAGATCTCTGAAAACGGGCCATATACTTTTGCGAGATTCGATTGATAGTTCAATGATAATGATCATAAACATTAACAAATAGTATTTCAGTGGTGCACTGCGATGATTAGTGATACTCGCTTATATTAAGACATTAGAAAATATGAAAAAAATGAGGAAGCCCAAAGCAACATGCAGATGATAAGTCATAATATGGGCAGAGAAATGGCTTAAAATGGCCAAGGAGCAAGATGGCTAACAATTCATAGCTTTGTCCACACATAACAACACCCAAAATGAATATTCCAAAATCATACATGTACTCTCTCTTTCCACAGAGAAACAAAGCGTGTGGACCAAATATAGAAAGAGATCTCTCCTAAGAAAACCCAAATCAACTTCATATTAAAACTCACTCTGAAGGGACTCATCAAATCAGGAGGATGATGATACAGGAGCAGTTTGTTAATGGTACCCGAGGATGTTG
>CAJHQP010001527.1:0-112063 GCA_905132765.1 Moricandia arvensis
AATAGTCTCCACGAGCTGAAGGTCCTGGGATCGTTTATCAGAAGAGCGTAGTATCAAGGCACAAAGAAAATGTGGCATGGTTTTAAGCAACTAAATCCAACAAGATTAGAGTGATACTAGCTGTTTTTGGTGTGACACAGAGATCAGAATCTTCTACAGAGTTGCTATGGTTACTTGGTAATAAAAAAGCAGTTAGTAATAAAAATCCAATGATTCTTGGTTTAATTATAATACTCGTGGATGATTAGCCCAAGGAATGACGAATACAATAACATTGTTTTTTTTTCCTTTCCTCTCCAGAAAAGAAAAAGAATATGACACTGAGGTCTCAAAGTAAAAATGAGAGAATCTACCAACTTTTGTTTAAGCATATAACTCTTGAGGGTTAGATTCAAACTACATCATTATGCGAAGGACTGCAAGTCCCACTGCTGAAATTGAGACGAGAGTACCAATGCAGTATTTGATAACTTCGTATTTGGCCGCTTCTAGTTGAGCTCTCAATGCATGAATTTCCTGCAATAACAAACATTATTATGTGTTACCAATATTCCCAAGTTCAAAAACAAACAGTGTATAACCAAGATTATGACATGAGTAAAGGAGATGTCAATACTCTGTCAAGCTTGTTTGTGAGGTTTGTTGTTTCAGAATTCTGATTAGCTAGCTCATCACGTATCCGGCTGTAATTAACAAGACAATCATATATTACCATATAATCAAAACACCTCACGCCTTCCACAGAAATGGTAATAGTCATGTGGAGTTTTCATACCCTCTTTCAAGATTCAAATCCAAGCGTTGTCCAGCTGTTACCTTATCAATTTCATACCTGTTTCAACTAACATGTCTTAGTTTCAGATTATAACAAGAAGAGAAAACGTTGAGAAATGTGAGAGAGCCGCCTAAATAAAAATTAACAAAACCTTAGCTCGCTTCTCATCTTCTCTATATCCCCTCTTAGTTTTTCTGTCTCCCGTTGTAAAACAGTAAAATGATGCTCCTGCAAAGCCAAGTGAAGAAGTTGTGGTGCGTTAAAAAAAAGTTTAATCATATGAAAAAGTGCCCAAGTCTCCAAGTCATAATCATCTGAAAGAAAAAATACAGAAAGGGAAAAAAATAGCAGCATCTCATGGGTAATATATTCTTGAACTCCCCCACAATATCACACAACAAGTACTTCTCAATGTAACACAATCTCAATCATAAACAACAATATTCATGAGAGATAACGGTGGTTTGAGATTGTAAAACACGAACCACAGATGTACAAAATATCCAGTGCTATATGCAAGAAACTAGAACATGTAAATGGTTACCTGAGAGCTTTTTACTTCAGATTTAAATTTTGAGAGATTAGAATCTTGAAGCATTTCAATCTGCAGCGACAGCAAAACCAAAAAAAAAAAGTTGCCATTTATTAAAAAAAAATGTCACATTAAAATTAAGGGGACGTGAAAGAAAGGAAGGACCTTTTGCATCTCAGCCTTGGAAACAAAAGACTCGGATACATTTTCCAAGCTATCATTCAAAACCTCGGTGATGGCAGAAGTAATGGCCTCAGCTTGTTTGGATGGTACACCTTGTGCTTCAAGGCTCCTCACCTTTTCCACATAAAAGGTACATTAAGAGGGCCTTCAACGATACTATTAGATCTAAGGGTACATAGATAATGTTTTACCAGAGCCAACGTATCGACGAGAAAAGCACGCTTCCCATTGACTTTGGTAAGCTCCGATATTTGCCGGTATTGGAAGGGACGGCGATCGATGAAGCTGTAGTAGTAGGAGGAGGAGGAGGAGGAGGAGAAGCCTAAACCTCGAGGTTTAGCGATTGAAAACGCCGATTGTGCCCCTAACAGAGCCAGGCGCTTTGACATGTTCATCGATCACAAGGAAATTTTCTTCGACGGAGAATCAGGAATAGCGGATGCGATTGATTTGATGAAGAAGGCAGAAGAGCTTGAGGAAGGGTTCTTCTTCTTCTTCTTCTTCTTCTTCTAGGGGGCTTTGATCTCTTGCTCTGAATTACATACTTACCCTTTTAGTAGAACCCATAGTACCAAAACGCTGCCGTTTACTACTTGCCCGCAAATTTCTTTTTTTTTTTTTTGTGTTGACTACATATTTCTACACTAAAACAATCATATAATAACAATTCCGCACAAACCTTATATCTCGTCATAACACACAATTCCCTAGCTAAGACAGCTCATTCCTTCCATCGCAAACTTTGTTATTTTGGTTGTTCTATTTCGGTCTGGTTATCCAGACCATTTCAAATTTGAGTAATAGAATAACATTTTGCCATTAAAAAAACCGTATCAACCTATTTCCCTTCATTCGTGAAGATCGAAACACGCTTCCTCCTAAAATTTGAAAGACGAACTAATACCGACAAATGTTGGTTTAAAGTAGGTTTAGTATTCTTCGTTTTAAAACTAAACCAATGACTAACCTAAATAAACGTAAAATGATGTGATTACGATCTGATTAGAAATGTAAACTGGACTAACCCATTCAATAACCCAAACTAACTATTGAATCCGTAAACCCAAACCCGCGACCCGACTTTGAAAGGTAAAGTTGAAATTCCTAAAGCCCCAAATCCAAAAATCTATGTCTCTCTCTCTCGCGACAAGAGGATCGACGACGAAGAGTGACTAGAGACTGACAAACATTGATAAGTATCTCTCTCATGACAAGAAAGTACCTAATCGGTACCCGACGTTACTCCTCCACTAGTTCGGTCAGGTAATTTTGAAACCCCTCTCTGTCCCTCTCCCTCATTGTTGTTGTTGATGTGTGTTAATGGATGGGTTTTTTCTGAAACCTCTCTTTGTCTCGCTCTGTCTCTTTATGTCGTTGTTGATGTGTGCTCATGGACCCTTTTATTTCGGAAATCAAACATGGATGATTCATAGACCGATGTTAATGTGGAATGAAATGAGGTTCCTACTTTGATCATGGTTCAACGGATTCACCTGATGTTGACTGTGACGGTGAAGATTGAAGAGAGCGTAATGACTATAACATTAAAAAATAAGCCTTCAACTTTGTTAATGAGCCGCCAGTGAAGCATAACTTGTATCTAGGGACTGATGATGATGAAGAGGGGGAAGAAATTCAAAGGACTATCTACATGTGCAATGGTATTAAGAGAGGTAGTGGAGAGTTGTATGTAGGACAAGTTTTCATCAGTGAAATTGTGCTTAAGGAAGGAGTGCTTTAGTATGCTTTGAAAATGGGGCGAAACATCAAGCAGAATCGATATGATAAGACAAAGATTGTGTTTGTCTATGAAGGTAAATGTTGCTCTTAGAGAAGTTATTTCTCAACCACATCTAAATCTCCCAATGATGGCAGCTTAAGATATTGAAGAAGGAGCATAGCTATGTTCCTATGGGTACTTGTGAGATGCTCAAAATTCATGCAGTAGCGCGATTCTTTGTTGATAAGTTTAGAGAAGAACCTGAGTATTTCATGCCGATGAAGATTGAGGAGCTCATTATGGAGAATATGATCTCAATGTCATTAGGCCTCAATGTAACCATGCCAGGAACAAAGCGGTTAGATGGATTGGGGAGAGTATGATGAGCAATTTGGAAGATTGCAATGAGATAAGGGAATCGAAGATAACCCTCACCTTGGATTGGGATCACAAATTGAAACTTCCCACGTGTCTGAATTACAACAAGCATGTTCATCATATAGTTTATGTGGGTTGTTGAGGCAGGTTGAGCACCAACGAGTAAAGGACCTAAGTTGTACTAAAATTTGGTATAATGTATTTCCCAGGTAAGGTTACCAACATACAAAGTGACATTTGAAGTTAGAGATCTTAAGGTAATTGGTATACACATAGAGCCGATTTTGTTATGGAATTAGATTTTTTTTGTGGAAAATAGCAGTGCAAAGGGGAAGCCCTAATGAAACCTTGGATGGGCATGTTTCTCAGATTATCTCCTTGGACTGCTTGAAGACCATAGCTGCAAACACATAAGGATGAATTCAACCCCAGCTTTATCTCCACGAATTCTAGGGATTCAATAGGCAGTCTCCCAGTCCCATATGAAGTTCTTGGAAAAATCCTGTATGGTCACCGTATATTTGAACCTTGGATGAATGTGGGGTTGTGAAGATTGTTAGAATAGAATGGACATATATTTACTTTAACAGAATAGAAGATTTACATATATTTATGATATATCATAGACCACATCATATTTCATATGTGGTTCTAATTTATATGACGCTGTGACATGGTGCATGACAATATTTTTGGGACACCTCTTCCTTCTGCCTTGCTGGAAAAAGGAGCAACGCCACCTCCGCAAGGGACTACTGACCTACCATTTGTGACACTGGCCGATCTAGGGTCTAAGCTGTAGAGGTAACATACATAGTATGGAAATTTTAATTATGATGTAGAGAAACTGTATACAACGTGATGGCGGGTAAGAACATGATATCAGCTCGATCTAGGAATTTCAATTGAAATCTCTATAGGCCTACAATTTGTAGAAGATGAATTTAATCGAATATCTTTCAATTCTTCTCAAACAAGATGAATTGAATCAAATCTCTTTCAAGGTATAAAGTAAAAGCTAGCTTTATTAATTATCAAAAGCGTATCTTACAAAGCCTTAAGAAAGTTCCTTATATAGGACTCTTAAATCGTCATAAAAATATCTATCCTAATAATAAATGAAAACACAAAGCCATAGGGAAATAGGAAATAAGAAAATAGGAAAGTTCTCGTTAAACGTCTAGGATGCCGCTGCATCAGGTCCCCTAGGGTGAAGAGGATTCGACCGCGAATCGCAAGGCTCATCAGGCGGAAAATAGCAAGAAAGGTATTGGACATTGAAGACATCTGAAGTAGTAATGTTCGAAGGCTGGCGTAGATGATATGCATCATCATTAATGCGCTCCAGAACTTCTAATGGACCAATATTCTTTGCTTTAAGTTTTTTATTGGCATGAGCAGGCATACGATCTCGTGTAACAACTACCCAAACGAGGTCGCCCACTTCAAAGACCAGGGGTCGACAGTGAGCATCTGCAGTGGCTTTGTACTTCGTTACGGAAGCATCCTGGTTAGTCTTTGTTTGCTCATGAGTGTTAACGAGGTGCTCGACAAATGCTCATGTTTCCCCATGCAGACGAAGGCGATCAGGTAATGTAGAAAGGTCTGGTGGTGCGCGGGGAACCATCCCATTAATGATCTGGAAAGGACTGAACTTGGAGCTGCGATTAATAGCATGATTATGAGCGAATTCAGCCTGTGGAAGCTTTGAATCCCAAGATTTGATGGAAGTACCGACCAAGCTTTGTAGTAAATTTCCTAGAGAATGATTAGTAACCTTTGTCTGCCCATCGGTTTGTGGGTGATAAGCAGAACTCATATCGAGACTTGTATCAAGTAACTTCCACAAAGAGCGCCATAAGTGTCCCAAAAACCGCGAGTCTCTGTCGAGAACAATGGACAAAGGTAATCCTTGTAAACGATAGATCTCTCAGAAGAATAATGTAGCTACCTGGACCGCATTTGTTGTACGTTTGCAAGAAATAAAGTGAACCAACTTAGAGATGGAATCCAATACTTTTTGTATTTGAGGTAAACACATGAAGAAGTCGATGCTTATGTCCGTCCATGGCTGAGTAGATACCGGCAATGGTATATATAATCCCACGTTAGAAGCAGTATCTTTAGACATTTGATAGGTAACACAACGCTCGACGAACTGTTTCACGTCTCAGCGAAGACCAGGCCAAAAATAAGAAGTGACAATGAGATGCAGGGTACGGTCTCGACCAATGTGGCCCTCTTTATGTAATTCTGATATAAGTTGCAGATGAAGGCTGCAGCCGGGAACACACAGTCTGTTATCATGAAATAAGAAACCGTCGTGGAGGGTGTAAGGCAAGGAAGAGCCGGAAGTAACAACTATCCAGATTGGACCACAGAAGGGATCCGTTGGGTAGAGGTTCGCAAATGTTCCAAACCCTGGAATGGAAACATGGAGCCCAGATAACAAAGATTGACGATTGCGAGCGTCTGCGACACGATTGCTGACGCATGACGTATGCTTTATCATGAATGTGAACTGTTGTAAGTATGGTATCCAAGAGGCATGTCGTGAATATACTTTGTCTTGTGTACTGGGATGCTTGAGGGCGCCATGGTTGGTGTACAAGACAGATTATTTATGAAACAAATAGTGTGGCTAATGCTTGATAGATTGGACAATAGCGTAGATCTCGATATCATATGTGCGGTAGCGAAAACGAGCACACAGGATTTTCTCACTGAAGAACGCAATCAGACGATTTTTGGCTGAGAATGGCGCCAATACCCGTCTTCGACGCATCAGAGTGTAGCTGAAATACTTATGTGAATTCGGAAGTGCAAGGATGGGATCAATGCTAAGCTTGTCTTTGATTATAATGAAAGTGTCATATGCGATTGGAGTCCAAGAGAAGGTATTGTCACGAGCACAATTAGTGAACGACGCCATAATGGCACATAAATGTGGCACAAAGCGACAATAGAAGGAGGATAGACCATGGAAGCTTCATGCTTCAGAAATTGTTCACTGCTCGGGCCAGGAATTGATGGCGGAGACTTTGTCAGGATCCATAACGAGTCCTTCGACAGAGACGATGTTACCTAAGAAGTCGGCTTGAGGCAAACCGAAGTTACACTTCTTTAGTGTTGCGAAAAGTTTATCACGACGTATGACGAGGAGGAGCACTTGGCGTAAGTGAGACATGTGATTGTCCAAGGTCATGCTAAAGATGAGAATATCATCGAAGTAAACCACAATGAATTTTTCGATGAAAGGTATAAATCTTGATACATTAGTTGCATGAACGTTCTAGGTGTGTTTGATAAACCAAAGGGCATTACCATCCATTCAAAAATCCCTTCACGTGTCTTGAATGCCGTTTTCCATTCATCTCCTTGACAAATGCGGATTTATGGTAGCCACATTTTAGGTAGAGTTTAGAGATCATGTGAGCTGTTCCGATTTGATCAAGAAGGTCATCCAATCGCGGAATAGGAAAGCGGTAACGCACAATGATTTTATTCACAGCTTGACTATCCACACATATATTAAGAACCGTCTTTTTGGAATTAAAAGCGCTGGAACGACACAAGGGCTCATACTCTCTCGTAAAAGCCTTTGGTGGCCAATTCATCTACTTGCTTATGGAGTTCTTCATGTTCTATTGGACTCATATGGTAGTGAGAGAGGTTGGGGAGATTGGCGTCTGGTACAAAGTCCATTTGGTGTTGTATATCGTGCAAAGGAGGAAGTTCCACGGAAAAGTCATCTACAAATTCTATAAGAATAGCTTAAAATGCAAATCGTGTTTTGTTGATCATGTACGGTGAGGATGGCGTTACGGTTAAGATAAAGACAACGCCTTCTGCACGCATTGCCGCTTCGAAAGGTGTCTATTGTAACATCAAGAGAGGTTTTTCAGTCATAGGAGGTTTGGTTGGTGGTGACGGTTTGAGTGTGAAGCTGCGATTGGTGAATTTAAAGGTGTAGGTGTTGAGAAAGCCATCATGGATCACTCGTCTATCAAACTCACAAGTTCGCCCGAGGAGTATGTAACATGCATCCATAAGTACGACGACGCAGTAAATCTTGTCATGGTAGGCGTCGTCGATCGAGAAAGAGACTAAAGCACGACGAGTAATAAGTAAGTCGTGCTTATTGTAATCAGGTGAGCTTGTATGGAGAAGGATGATTTTCGTGAGGCATAAACAATTTTTGTCTGCATCATCGGCGATAATATTTTCGGAGCTACCTGAATCAATAATAAGCTTGCATACTTTACCTTCAATAGTGCAACACGAATGAAAGAGATTATTGCATTGAGGGAATTCTTCATGCGATCGTGGAGCAAGGCAAGACCTTCGTAACATTAGAGAAACACTCATGTTTGGTACAAGGTCTTTGGTCTTTTCATCCTTTGTTTCATCGTATTCGATCTCAACGCCACCTCCAGTAGAGTCAATCAATAAACCTCGATGATTGTGGGTTGGGCATGCCGCTTGGCTATGACCTGGTTCCCCACACGTGAAGCAACAGAGGGTCCCGGTTTGTGAAGGTCAATTATGGTCAATAGGAACAATGGCAGTGTTGATGAGGATTGTTGTTTGTGGAGTTGCGGGTGCAGGCGTAGTGGTGGTGATTGGTGCTGAACGTTGGCGCGTTGAATTCCATGTGGAAGAAGTTTTATTCTGAGCTTCAATCGTTAGAGCTTGTTGATGAGCTTCAGAAAGTGTAAGAGGATTAAACAAGTTCAATGTTTGTTGTATCTGTTGTCGAAGAGCACCTATGAAACAAGCTACAAGTTGTCTGTCCGAATCATGAAACTTTATTTTGTTAAGTAGCAAGAAAAATTGTGGTGTATTCATCCACTGTCTGGCTTACCTTGCGAAGATGTTGTAGTCGCTGAAACATTAGCTGGTCATAGTTGTAAGGTAGGAATGTTTTTCGCATATGCGTCTTCAACTTGTCCCATGACTCAATCTTAGCTTCGCCCATAAGAAGTTGGGACATTTTGAGTTGAGTCCACCACGTAGTTGCTTTGCTTCGAAATCGCATTGCAAGTACGGGGACACAACGTTTCAACGGAACTTTCTTGAATTCCAATATCTCTTCAACTGTATATATCCAGTCGGGGAGTTCCTCAGCTACTTGGGTTCCATGAAATTTTGGAATCTCAAATTTGAAGCTCTGTTCCCATCGTTCAGCGAGTTGGAGGGGTTGAGCTCTGTTTCGATTTCCTCCAAGAAAAGTAAACGAATTAGCATCGTCTTCATGTTCAGACTGCTCTTAATCGTGTTCTTTGGTTGGTGTAGCGTTTCTTTGGAAGACCAGACCTTGCATTGCTTGAGTAATATGAGCAATTTGTGTCTGCATCTCTTCCATAGTTTGCTCAATTTTTTTCCCTAAAACTACTAAGAAAACTCAAAAACTATAAATAAACTTTGTGTAATATAAAACATGTGTCTCTCTGCCTAAACAATGTCAAAACCTTTATAAACTGTGGCAACACTCGTTCAGGGGCATTCTCGTAATTTGTCTTGAACTGGGCTTGAAGTCGTCCAATACTTCTGTGAGTAGCCCGTCGGTCGACAGCAAGGATGCTCCGTCGATCGATGGTCATGCTTGACTTCGACTCTAACTTAGTTGAACATGAACAACTACTGGATATCTTCTATGAATGCTCTAACAAACTCCATTATCTTCATCATGCTTCAAAACGTACATTGACCTGAAAAAACTCTAAAATACAGTGTAGACATACATAGTAGACTCCAATAAGGTTCAAATGATGGTCTAAAACTAGTAAAAACAAGTATATCAACTCCCCCAGATTTAACCTTTTGCTTGTCCTCAAATAAAACAAAGGTAGATTGTGAAAGAGATTTGAAAAGCGGGGACTCACATAATACATAAGCAAAACTATCACTTCTACTATATCATAACCACATCGAATAATGTTAATCAAAGAGAAATTTAGTATAACAATTAAATCCATTCTACCGACAACTCAACAAATACTAATTTGACTCACCTCTCTACTGATCTCATTTCTATGCATAAAATTAAAGTGCAGGCTTTACCTTGGGAGTACCGATCAAAGGACACATGGACTCAACTCCTGGAAACCTGCATGTATAGGTATAAAGCCTTTCCTGATTCCTTTCTTCCCTCTTCTCTCTTTTGGATCCTGAATTCAGTGGACACTGCTACAGTCCATCTTGCCATCTCATTTTCGATTTTTTTGAACAAAGATGTAGATGAATAGTGGGGTCATCGGTAATGTACCTACCCCTTACGTCCAACAATGTGTGATCATTCTTTTGAATTTGAATAGTGGGGTCACCGATAATGTACCTATCCCTCTGCATCTCATGAAATCATCTCAATCTTTTTCATTATAGATCTTGAAGAGAGAGAGAGAAGAGAAATCAGAAATACACAGACTAGTACCTTACAAACTTGCAGAAAGAATCTGATATGATGTATAACAAGTCCCAAAGCAAGCAAAGTAGTCATAATTAGGTTGGAGATCAACTTTGGTTCCTTCAAATTTTCTTGGTAAGTGTGATCTAATGGCATGATGATCCACTTTGGCATCTCTAGTAATTTATGCAATCAAAATGTCTAAGAATGGTGCTATAGTGTGGTTAGTCAATAAATAAGCTCTGATCATAATCCTCTTCTTGACTCTATAAAAACTTATTTGAAAAACTTAATAGATAAAAACTCAAAATTGATTAAATCATCATCGAACCTCCCCTAGACTTAAATAACAATTCCCCCAATGATATCCTGTGGGGTCTGGTTAATAAAAATTAAAGCATAAGTAAAAGGTAGAAGAAATGTCTATGTTACCAAACTTCGTAAAGGGTGTCGACTGATGGTGGGTGTTTAGTGTTGACCGATGGTGGGTGTTGAGTGTCGACCAATGGTGATCCATGTAAGCCGTCGACCAATGGTGAGGTGTTGGTGTCGACCGATGGTGGTTTCGAACTTTACTACTTGTCCTTTGAAAACCTGAAATAATTAAGAAAAAATGTAATTAATAACTAAGTATCTAAAAATAAAACTTACAAAATAGTGGATTGCCCTCACTCAGCGCTTGGTTATAGTCTTAAGCTCAACGTTTGGAGTTCTGGACTAGGAAGATGGTTCATCCAACCAATGCAGAAACCAAATATCCCCATACTCTCTGCTCGTCTCAAACCATGCACTGATGAAGCCTCTCACAGCGTCATCTGCTTTGGTTTTCTGATTGTCCATCTTCCTATGAGCAAATGTTAATCTGCTCATTATTTGTTCGAGTGCTTGAATGCATCCCATCAACATGTTAAGTCTGGCATTTGTGGGCTCTGAAACATTTTTCCGCACTTTGGTAGATACTATCCCTCATCAAGTTCTGAGAAAGGTAAACTCCATCAAGCTTGTCTTGTAATAACTCTTCTTTTACCAGCCTCTACCCAGATGCTGCGTGGTGACTGTCGACCGATGGCCAAGTGTTTCCATCGGTCGAGACTGAACTGACTGCCCCAGTCGATGTTTATTTTTGAAGAGATTCCCTGATCCATTGGCCATAGCCAGTATGTCTGCGATATCGTTCTTGGACACATTGAGAATCTTCCCATTCATTGCTCGTGCATATCCATACGGGTCCCTCATAATTCCAAACTCATCTGGTTTGAGGTAGCCATAATCATCATCGTATCTTGTCAGATTGTCGTCGATCGATGATACAGAGCCTCCGTCGATCGATGCTGCATTCCAGGTTCCATAGGATCCTCTGATATTTCCAGCCTTTTCTAGTGCAAAAGCATGGTACTCGACTGTTTCTTCTTCAAAGTAAGAACCATTGTATTTGGGTTATTGGTTTTTGGCATCATCTCACGGTATTGCTGCCTAATGTAGACGATGTGTTCTTGGTTGATTTCGTCGTCCTGATCTGTGGCCTAACCGTCGACCGATGTTAGAAGTTGAGTATTGATCGTTGCCGAAGGGTGGGTTTCGTGCAGGTTCTGGTTGAAGCTACCATCTATCGATACCAAGGGTTGGGCGTCGATCGATGCTGCGTTCGCAGACTCGTTGTCCTGATCGTAATTGCAGAAACATGTAGCAATCAAACTTGGATCATTACCCAATTCTATCTGACTAGCCTTGTTCTTGGCTTTAACATGCTCATAAAAGTTGTATGAATCTATCAAGGATGGATACAATTTGTGTTTTTCATGTCGCAGATAGCTCCAACTGTTGCCATGAATATTCTTCCAAGAAGTAAGGAAGAGTTCCAAACAATCTTTATATCCAACACATGGAAGTCTACTGTAACTAAGGCGTTGCAAATCTGCACTGGACGTCTCTGGCTATCCCTCCCGGATTCACTTTGGAGCAATCCACAAAGGTGAAAAAAATCACTAGAAGGCTCCACTTTCAGGCTTAGCTTCTCTGCCATAACTCTAGGCATGATGCTAACTGCTGACCAAGTATCACAGATGTCGTTAGGATACTCGTGACATTTGAAAAAACCTGGAATCACAAATTTCCCAGTGTCACTTTTCTTCTTGAGAGTAGTCCTCTGCTTCATCTTCTGTCTGAGGTCATTGAACATGCGCTCTATGTCCTTTTCTGTTTTTTTGGATTCCCTGAAAAACATCCACAATCTATGAGTATATTAGTCTTCATCTAATTG
The DNA here is from genome assembly GCA_905132765.1 of Moricandia arvensis. NCBI lineage: Eukaryota > Viridiplantae > Streptophyta > Magnoliopsida > Brassicales > Brassicaceae > Moricandia > Moricandia arvensis. Next base: position 12,255 of record CAJHQP010001527.1, read on the forward strand.
AGTATCTAAAGGAATTTTAAAAAATCTTTTGGCAAAACAATCCATCTCTTTGCCAGTTGCTTCTCAGCGAAGATGTTGGGGAATCTTCTATTTTCTTCTGGGGTGCCTTTATGTTGTCATGGGGTCAGGTGTATCAGCGTTCTTTTCTTGAGTCTCCATCCTCAAAGGTCTGAAAAATAGGCCGGCACTCAAATTAGGTAAACGAATGGGCTCTGCTATTGGAGACTGCCGATCGACGCTGGCTTCTCGATGTCAATTGACATTAGAAGATTCAAATGAAGCAACAGATTCCAAAGGTTCTCGATCGATGTTCCGGTTTGGGTGTCGATCAACACCAATGTGAACTGCCGAAGGACATGGCACTTTCTACACAAAAATCTCCTTTCTGGAGCTGTTCTCTCTTCACTTCTTGCAAAGAAAGTCTTCACATATCAATGCACTGACGTGGTACTTCTGACTAGATTCTCCTTTCTCCTTCATTAGGGTTTCATGTCTTTGAATGGCCTCACTTGTATGGACCACTTGATTCTCCAACTTCTTGGCATGAGTGTTGAGGGTTTCAAACTTTATGTTGAGGTTGATGTACATGGCATCTATCTTTCCATTGAAGTTCACAGTCATCAGCTGCTGCTGTTCCAGTATTCTATCAACCATAGTTTTAACTTGCTCTCATGAGGCTTTTGCTGCTGTGAATTTTTGATTGTAGTTACTCATGTTGCCACCATAGGAGTTTCTGCTATAGCCTTAATTTCCATGTCTTTAGTAACCGTTTCCACCAACAAAATTCACTTCTTATTCTTTTAGGGTTTTCACTTCTTGTTTCTTGAGAAATTTCTGAACACTATCCAGCTTTGTTTTGAGTGCATCTATCTGATCCTTGCTCAAATATGGGGCTGATTTCTTCCTCTCATAGTTAGTGTTTTTGGTGTTATTGCTAGATGCCAAGTTCTTAATAAGACTTGTTGCTTCTTCTGGAGTCCTAGTGCTTAAGCTTTCTTCACTAGTTGTGACTAAAGCCATCTCGTACTGCAGATCAATACCTTTGAAGAAAGTGCTAAGCAGCTGCACTTCGGTGAAACCGTGGTGTGGTCAGTCTTTCTGGTAAGACTTTAATCTGAACCAAGAACTTTTGAATGATTTTCAGGTTCCTGTGTGAATGTAGCGATTCTGCTTCTCAAGTCTTCTACTCGTGCGTCATCAAAGAAATTGCACAGGAATGCATTCTTGATGTCTGTCCAGGATGTTAGAGATCCTGGTGATAGTTTCTTAAGCCAATGCGAAGCATCTCCACCAAGTGAGTACTTGAAGAGCTTACATAATAGATAGTTTTGATGGACTCCATTTGCTTTAATAGCAGATACTAGATCCTCAAACTGCTCTAGATAATCCATCGGGTGCTCATGTCGCAATCCATGGGTGGGTGTCTGCGCAACAACTGCGAAGAAGGATGGTTTGATCAAAATATTATTCCTCTAGAAATCTCGAGGATGAATATCGTATCTGTTAGCATAAAACTAGTCTAGACGATTGTAGTCTACCAGTGTCCATTGAGCAGCTTGTGCGACAACTCCAGGTCGAGTTACTGCAGCGTCTGCTTCTTTTTCAGGGACTACAGCCCCTTGATCATTAAATCTCTGACCTGTGGTATTAAAAAGATGACGTTCAAGGTCATACAGGTCTCCTCATCTCGAACCATAACTAAAGCGCAACCATCTGAACTCATGAGCTACCGTCGATCGATGCCGCATGGGTTCTGTCGATCGATGTTGGTCGTGAATGAGCATTGATCGGTGGTTGAGTGCTAATATCGATCGATGCTTGTCGTATCTATTTGCGGATGAAACTTTTGATTGCAACGGGTATGAGAAGAGTAATTCCTTGTCCTTTTTGCTTATGGTACTGCTGGGCATGCACCTGAAAGACAAGAAAAAGAAATTGTCAGTAATTTGCAATAAATAAAAAGCCTAGACTAAACCCTATAAAATAAATCTAATGCCAATCCTTTCTCCCTGACAACGACACCAAATTTGACAGCGTGCGGGTTAAGGTTTATATTAAAGCAGGTAATCTATCGAATTAACCCTATGAACTACACTTACCAAGAGAGGTCTAATTGTAGTACTTAGGGATGAAATCCACAGAGAGCGACGACACACAATAGATTTCTTTATTCCTAATGGTTAAGCTAAGCAAGCTATAAATAGAGGTTTATTGTAGGTTTTATTCTGAAAAGGAATTTGTGTAAATAAGTTAAGTTGATTCAGATATGGAAATGATAAATCTAGGGTTTCAGGCAAGTGAATTATAGTGGACAGGATACATGGAATTCTTAATATACATGGACCTTAATAAGAAACTTGATCCCCTCTCGTTATAACTCTCGTATGTGAACAAAGGAGTCAACCGTCGATCAATGGCTAAGGTCGAGTGTCAATTGATGGTTATCAGCCAGTAAATTTGTCTGCTAGGTTAATTAAATCAGCTCTCGCATGTATCTAACAACTTAGCTCAATGAAATCATTTCTAGCACATAATCTATTCTCGTAGTTGTCCATGTATGAAGTACAGTTTCTAGGTAGAGACTCTTGAGCGCAAGCATTAAATACAATTCTAAAGATTGATATTCTTCATCCTAGCAATCCAATTTTTGGGCTAATTCATCAATACCATTATAGACCCTAAATCTAACAAGAGAATTTCTCAGACATAATCATAAAAAGCATGATAAACTGAAAAATATAATGCATAGAATAAATAATGGGGTTCCAATACAAATCTCTGAAGAAGTTCAAATCTTCTCCCCTAAAACTACTAAGAAAACTCAAAAGCTGTAAATAATACTTTGTGTAGTATGAAATATGTGTCTCTCTGCAAAAAAGTTGGATATCTTTATAAACTAGGTCAAAACTCGTTCAGGGGCATTCTCGTGATTTGTATTGACTTGGGCTTGAAGTTGGCCAATACTTCTGCGAGTAGGCCGTCTATCGACAACAAGGATGATCCGTCGATTGATGGTCATGCTTGCCTTCGACTCTGACTTAGCTAAACGTGAATAGTTACTGGATATCTTCTCTGAATGTTCTAACAAGTTCTATTATCTCCATAATGCTCCAAAACGTACACATGAAAAGTTTATCATGACCTGAAAATTCTCTAAAGCACAGTCTAGACATACATAGTAGACTCCAAACAGGGTTCAAATGATGGTCTAAAACTGGTAAATAACATGGTATATCAACTCCCCCAGACTTAACCTTTTCCTTGTCCTCAAGTAAAACAAAGGTAACATGTGAAAGAGGTTTGAAATGTGGGGACTCACATAATACATAAGTGAAATGAGTATTTTTATTGTTTTAGTACGGTATGAATATCCTAAACAATTAACTAATAAATTAACCCTATTCTTATCACACAAATATTACTCTTGCCAAAAGAGATCAGGTGTAGTACTAGGGATCAAATACACAGAGAGAAATGACACACAATAGATGTGTTATTTCTATAGATTAAGCTAAGTGAATATATATATTGGTGGCAAACAATCAATTAAGGAAATATTTCTTATCAAGAAGTAGAGATGCAATATGGAAATATGCTAATAATGCAAATATAAAAATATCTAAAAATGCAAATATGGAAATATTCTAATAAACTAACTTGATGCAAATGTAAATATGCTAGATTTAGGGTTTCAAGTGTAATGGATTATAGTGAATATGAAGCACGGGTATGTAAATATTCTAGAACTCAAATAATAACTATTCTGACCCAACTCCAATTCTCGTATGCGAGAAAAAGGAAAGACCATAGATCAACGGCTAAGGCCTGATGTCGATCGATGGTGAAATAAGAAGGAAGTGTGAACGAGATTTGATAAGTCCATCTGACTTATTAGACCATATATCACATGCGCCTAACAGCCTAGTTCAATGGAGTCTATTCTGGCACATAACCTACTCTCGTAGTCGTCCATGTCCTACTTTCAAGATCCTAGTTAGATACTCTAGAATACAAGCATTAAACACAACTCAGTTGATGAATATTAATTTAACCTAGCAATCCTAATTTTGGGCTAATCCATGATTGCTATCATTCAACCCAAAATCTAGTTGATGACTGCTCAGACATAATTAAAGTAAGAACAATAGTCTGAATATAATGCATAGATAAAATACTTGGTTCCAATACAAATCTCTCTAAGGAGTTATGAATCTTCTCCCCTAAAAACCTAGAACTATAATAAAGCTTTGTTTATTCTACCATGCACTTGCACTCTCTGCATGCTTTCAATACATAAGTATAAATATCAAAACCTTAAAACTTATGTCAAAACTCGTTCAGGGCATTCTTGTCATTTGTCTTTAATCTTGGGCTTTTAAATTGGCTGTCTACGAATTGGATGTCGATCGATGGCAAGTGTGCATCATCGATTGACCTTGGTCTTTTAACATCGGTCAACTCCAAGGTTGTGTTGTCGATCGACGACAGTCTTGTACTTCGACTCCCCAAATGTTCAGCTACGGATTCTTCTCCTCTAAATGCTCCAAAAGCTCCAAGTATCTCCATATATCTCCAAAACGTTCATGGACATGTAAATACTCCAAAACATATCCTAGACATACATAATATACCCTAAATAGAGCCTATAACATGACCTAAAACTGGTAATAAATAGGCTGTATCAACTCTCCCAGATTTAACCTCTTGCAAGTCCTCAAGCAAACTAAGCATGTTAAAGAGGTTTTGAAAAGCTGAGACTCAGATAATATCTAAGCATAACTTTCACCTTACTTTGTTACAAACACATCCTATCAAGTCAATCACAGAGAAATTATATATACCATATCCTAGTATAACAATCAAATCCAGTCTACCAACAACTTAGCAAATACTAGTCTGACTCACCCCTCTACTGATTTCATTTCTGGTAATAAATAGGCTATGTCAACTCCCCCATATTTAACCTTTTGCTTGTCCTCAAGCAAACTAAGCATGTGAAAGAGTTTTTGAAAAGCAGAGCCTCACATAATGTCTAAGCATAACTGTCACCTTACTTTGTTCCAACCATATCCTATCAAGCCAATCACAAAGAAACTTTATATACCCTATCCTAGTATAGCAACCAAATCGAGACTATCAACAACTTAGGAAATACTAGTTTGACTCACCCCTCTACTGATTTCATTTCTTTGCATAAAATAAAGGTGTAGGCTTTACCTTGGGAGTATCGGTCAAAGGACACATGGAATCTTACCTCTGCAAGTATCTGAACAACCAGACACAAAGTCTTCTCTAATTCATTTCTTTCCCCTTTTCTCTCTGAATCTTTTTAGATCTCAAACTTAATGGACAATGATGCTGATACAGTCCATCTTGCCATCTCATTTTCGATTTTTTTTTCTTTTTTTTTAGTTTTTCTGGGCAAAGTTGTAGGCAAATAGTGGGGTCGTTGGTAATGTACCTACCTCTCGCTTCCAACAATTTTGATCGTTCCTCCGAATTAGAATAGTGGGGTCATAGGTAATGTACCTACCCCTTTGCATCTCGGAAAGTCATCTCAATCTTTTAAGCTATTAGGAAGATGCTGGAGAGAAAGAGAAAATGGAACCAAATGTGTAATGACTTGTACCTACAGACTTGCAGAAGGAATCCGATCTAGTGTATATCAAGCCCCAGAGCAATCAGATAAGTGTTGGAAATGAGCTTCGGTTCCTTCAAACTTTCTAAGCAAGTGTGATATAGTGGCATGATGATCCACTTTGGTATCTCTAGTAAATTCTGCAAACAACCTTCAAAAATGGTGCTAATGTGTGGTTAGTCAATAATAATTCTTGATCATAATACCCTTCTTGACTCAGTAAAACTTTTTGAAAAACTTATAAAAATAGTAAATAAAGATCAAATCAAATAAAATAACATTTGCGAACCTCTCAGGCTTAAATTACACTGTCCCTAGTGTAATCCGTCTCGTATTGGTTAGGAAAAATTAAATCATAAGTAAATAGTTGAAGTAGAAAAATCGATACCAGACTCTGTAAAAGAGTATCGATCGATGGTAGGAGTGTATGGTCGAATGATGGTCGCGATCCAATGTCAACTGATGGTGCCTCTATGGTGTCGATCGATAGTGGACTCATACAGTCTACAAAACAAAGTAAAACTCGAAATAAATAGTAGTATAAGTAAAAACGAAATAAAGACTTACTAAACAGTAGGTTGCCTCCTACTCAGCGCTTGGTTAGTCTTAAAATCGACGTGTGAACTTTCGGACTAGTATGGAGGTGTATCAACACTTGGAAAACAGGTGTCTACATCTTCTTTGCTCTTCTGAAACCATGTGCCAATAAAGCTCCTAATTACCTCATCTCCTCTGGTTTTCTTATTCTTTGTAACCTCTCTGGCAAACTTCATTGAATGTATTCCTCTTTGTTGTTTCTAAATATTGTGCTGTAGCATTCTAAGTGTGGCAGCTGTAATCTCTGATAAATCTTTCAATTGCTGAGAAATATCTTCCTTCATCAGGCTCTGAGAAAAAGCAATCTCATCGAACCTATCTTCCAATTGTATTTCTGCTGCCGTCTTCTGTTCGTTGTCTCCAGTGTCAATTGATGGCATGTTGTTGCCGCCAATCGATGCCAGTCTGTTTGCGCCAATCGCATGTTGTCTCTGAACAATATCCAAATATTACTTCATCCCATCCATGCGTGCAGTCAAACAGGTGAGGTAGTTGTCTATGGGATAGTAGACATCATCTAGCCTCTTGTAGAAATCATCCAATGACATATCTTGAGGTCTGAAGATCACATGCACAATATCATCAATCACTTATCTGCTGTATGTCCTATGATCCTTCGTAGACATAGCGATCTTTGCTGCATGTTCAGGTAAACATATGTAGCTCTCTCTTGAACTGCTCTGATGTCTTCAGCTTGCACATTCACTACTCTTTCGTCTGTAGCTCCTGCATTACCATTCTCATCTCTGTAGATGTCATGCTCATCTTTCTTTTCCCAATGGAAAAGTCTGTTGCCCTCAGCATCAAAAGCTCTTGTACCTTGCTCATAATGCTAGTCGGCCAATAATGGTTTGATCCCATCGATCGGTGATGGAAAGTTGTAGGAATCAGAAGGACCAAATTTGTGTACCTCCGGAAAGGGTCTGTCGATCAATGCTCGGTGTGTGCCATCGGTCGATGGATGGTTGAAAGTGTATGGAACATTACGGATTGTCTCGTTCTTCTGCCACTCATTGTCGATCGATGCTTGAGGATCCACGTCGATCGATGGCTGCTGCCGGTGTCCAAATATATTACTCGATCCATTAGCCATAATAAGGGCATCTACTACATCATCCTCATGTAAATGTAGGATTCTCCCATTAAGAGTCTGTGCACGTCCCTCTGGGTCTATCCGGTCTATGATAGCCAATATCTGTATCTTTTGCTCCATGTCATGGTTTGTGTTTGATGTCTTTTGATGGCCAGGAGTAGCTGGTGATTGATGCTTATTATCCACTTTAGCGTTCACTACCCAGCCAGCGTCTTCTGATGCTAGGCCGCGATATTCAATATGCTCTTCCTCTCTGTACTCTTCATCGTATCCTCCGAAAGCTTCACCGTATCCTTGGTATGTCGGACGTGTGTTGATCAATGGTGTATGGTGACCGTCGATCGATGCTCAATAACAAGATTATTACGCGAAAAGGTTTCCTGCTCTATTAGCCGTGAAATTTAGTAGTGTTCCATCCATAGTTCTCGCGTGACCGTCTAGATCTCTCATGATACCAAATTCATCTGGTTGTAAATAACCATATTCCTTCTCGCATTCTGCAGCTGAATCTAGTTTGGATGCTGCTTCTAGGTCAGTGACGATCGATGGCGTAATGTGACCGTCGATCGATGTCAGTTTCCCAAGTCGATGGGAAATATGAAAAACACCAGCCTTTTGCATAGCAATACCACAATACTCGTTTATCTCTTCTTCTCTGTAGTCTTCGTCGTACTCGTGGTAGGCTGTGTTGTAACCACTATCTGTGTGGCAGTTGTTGATCAGTTCTGTAGTAGGGTCGTCGATCGATTGTGAAGGGCGGTTGTCGACCGATTGCTGAACTGTAAGCGCATCGAACTATTGTCTGGGCTCGGTATCGATCGATGCTCTATCTTATGACTCTTCATTGAAGTCATAATCACAGAAGCATGTGGCCACAAGTTCTGCATCATTACAATTTTTCGTGAGGGCAGGTTTATTCTTATAAATTTCATATTAAACATTATGATCAATCAAGGAAAGGCACAACATGTTTGTCTTCATGTCGCATATAGCTCCTACGGTGGCCATGAAAGCTCTTCCAAGTAACAAAAAATAATTCCAATTGATTTGGATATCCATCACATGGAATTCTATCACGACTAAGACATCCTGAATTTGCAGTGGGACATCTCTACATATACCTCCTGAATCCACTCTGGAGCAATCCACAAAGATGAAAGAATCGCTGGAAGGCTCCACTTTCAGGTTCAACTTTTCCGCCATAGCTCTGGGTATGATGCTCACCGATTTTCCAATATCACAGAGGGCATTGGGAAACTCGTTATTTTTGATCAGGCATGGCACCAAAAAATTTCAAGGATCACTTTTCTTCTTCAGAATGATCCTCTGTTTTTCTCTGGGATGACCTCGATAGTTTTATCAACCAACATAGGCTCTGATGTACTCATCTTCTGCTCTGGAGTTTTCATATACATGATCTTTGGAAAACGAGCCCGTTTTGCTGTTGGGAACCGTCGATCGATTCTACGATCGATACGTCAAACGATGTTCAAAGATTTTCCCGATTCTGTTAACTCCTTCGGGACCGTCGATCGATTCTCAGTAACTGGTGTCGATCGATACCTGTGCGAACGGAGTCCTCTCTCTTTTAGCCTTTCTCTCTTCACTTCTACCCAAAAATCACCATCAATCAATGCATTGCGCTAATGCTTCTGTCCATCTTCTCCTTGATCTTTTGACCTGCTGCATTATGCAGATGACCGTCTTGGAAACGCAAGTTCCCATTCTCATCCCAAACCAAAATTAAAGTTGTAACCATCTGAACGCGTCTGCTTCTGTCGATCGATGCGGATACTTTGTTGTCGATCGTTGCTATGTGATCAGTGTCGGTCGATTCTCGAGTTCTGATGTCGGTTGATTATGTCCGTAAAGGGGTGTCGGTCGATGCGGTGTTGGTGCTGTCGATCAATGCTTGTCGTCTTTCTTTGCAGATCATACGTTCGACTTTATCGGGGTCAGAGAATAGTAATTCTTGTCCTTTATTCCTTCTGGTGTGTCTTTGCATGCACCTGAAAACAAAGGAAAAGAAAAATTTAGTAACTTGAAAGTAGTAACAAACCTATACTAAATCCTAGAAATTAAATCTAATGGCGATCAATGCTCGCCAAAAACGGCACCAAATTTGACATGGGTGTTTTTTTTGTTCTAGCAAGGTATGAATATCCTAAACAATTAACTATCAAATTAACCTTAGTCTTAACACACAAATAATACTCATGCCAAAAGAGATCAAGTGTAGTACTTAGGGATCGAATCTACAGAGAGCAATGCCACACAATAGATTTCTTATTTCTAAAGATTAAGCTAGGTTACTATATATATTGGTGGCAAACAATCAGTTAAGGAAATATTCCTTATCAAGAAGTAGAGATTCAGTATGAAAATATGCTAATAATGCAAATATTGAAATATGGAAATATTTGCATAAACGAACTTGATGCAAATGTAAATATGCTAGATCTAGGGTTTCAGGCCTAAAGGTTTATAGTGAATATGAAGAAAGGATATGTAAATATTCTAAAATTCAAATATTAACCATTCGGCCCTTTTAACTCCAACTCTCGTATGCGAGCAAAAGGACAGACCATCGATCGACGACTAAGGCCTGATGTCGATCGACAGTGAAATCAGAAGAAAGTGTGAATGAGATTTGATAAGTCCACCAGACTTATTAGACCAGCTCTCGCATGCGCCTGACAGCCTAGTTCAATGGAGTCAATTTTGGCACATAACCTACTATCGTAGTCGTCCATGTCTTACTTTCGAGATCCTAGTTACCTACTCTAGAATGCAAGCATTAAGCACAACTTAATTGATGGATATTAACTTAACCTAGCAATCCTACTTTTAGGTTAATCCATGATTGCTATCATTCAACCCTAAATCTAGTTGATGACTACTCAGACATAATTAAAGTAAGAACAATAGTCTGAATATAATGCATAGATAAAATAATGGGTTCCAATACAAATCTCCATAAGGAGTTAAGAACCTTCTCTCCTAAAAACCTAGAACTATAGTAAAGCTTTGTTTATTCTACCATGCACTTGCACACTCTGCATGCTCTCGATACATAAGTATAAATATAAAAACCCTAAAACTTATGTCAAAATTTGTCTAGGGTATTCTTGTCATTTGTTTCTAATCATGGGGTTTTAAATCAGTTGTCTGCGAATTGGATGTCGATCGATGAAAAGTGTGCAGCATCGATCGACCTTGGTGTTTTAACATCGGTCGATTCCAAGGTTGTGTCATTGATCAACGACAGTCTTGTACTTCGACTCCCCAAATAGTCAGCTGTGGATTCTTCTCTTTTAAATGCTCAAAAAAACTCCAAGTATCTCCATATATCTCCAAAATGTTCCTGGACCTTTAAATACTCCAAAACATATCCTAGACCCACATAATAGACCCCAAATAGAGCCTATAACAAGGTCTAAAACTGGTAATAAATAGACTATATCAATAAGCATAACTATCACCCCTACTTTATTACAACCACATCAAATAATGCTAAAAATAAAACTTAAATAACATTGTCCCTAGTGTTATCCCATTTGGTTCGGTTAAGGAAAACAAAATCATAAGTAAAAGGTAGAGAGAAAGTCAAAAATACCAAACTCCATAAGTGTCGACCAATGGTGAATGATGAGTGTCGATCGATGATAAACATCCAAGCCGTCGACCGATGGTGGTTTCAAACTTTTCTACTCCTTCTTTGAAAACCTAATGTAATTAAATAAAAATCGTAATTAATAACTATATAATGAAAAACCAAAATAAAATTTACTACACAGTGGGTTGCCTCACACTCAGCGCTTGGTTATAGTTTTAAGCTCGATGTTTGGACTTCTGGACTAGTAAGTTGGTTCATCGAACCAATGTGGAAAGCAAGTATCCACATACTCTCAGCTCGTCTCAAACCATGCACTGATGAAGCATCTCACAACTTCTTCTATTCTGGTTCTTTGGTTGTCTATCCTTCTCTGAGGAATCCCCATTCTACTCATCCTTTCCTCGACTTTTGAATGCATCACATCAACATATTAAGCCTGGCATCTGTGGGCTCTGTAATATCATCCAATTTCTGGTAGATACTATCCTTCATCAAATCTTGAGAAAGGTAAACTCCATCAATTCTTTGTGATACTATCCGTCATCAAATCTTGAGAAAGGTAAACTCCATCAATAACTTCTTTGTTATCAGCCTCTGCCTAAATTCTGCGTGATGACTATCGATCATTGGCCAAGTGTTGCCGTCGGTCAATGATGAACTAACTGCCCAATCAATTGTTATGGTCTGAAGAGATTTCCTGATCAATTGGCCATCGCGAGTATATTTGCTATATCCTCCTTGGATACATTAAGAAGTCTTCCATTCATTGCTCGTGCATATCCATCTGGGTCCCTTATAATTCCAAACTCATCTTGTCTGAGATAACTATAATCATCACCGTATCTATCGGATTGTCGTCGATCAATGGTATTGGGCCACCGTCAATCGATGGCGCATTCCAGGTTCTATAGGATCCTCTGAAGTTTCCAGCCTCCTCTAGTGCAAGAGCACATTACTCTTTTTCTTCTTCTTCAAAATAGGAAGAGTCGTAACCTAGGTTAGCCATCTCACTGTATTGCTGTCCAATGTAGACTATGTCTTCTGGACTGTCTTCATTGGTCTGATACGTGGCATGAACTTCGACCGACTGTTGAAGATGCGTATCGATCCATTCTAAAGGGTGGGTGCCGTGCAGCTTCTCTCTGTAAGGGATGTCGACGATACCAAGTTTTGGGTATCAATCAATGCTGTCTCTGCAGACCCGTCATCATGGTCGTAATTGCAGAAGCATGTAGCAATTAAGTCTGGATCATCACCCAATTCTATCAGAGTAGCCTTGTTCTTGACTTTAACATGTTCATAAAAAGTTATTTGGATCAGTGAGGATAGATGCAGCCTAGTTTTCTTTATGTCACAGATAGCTCCCACTGTGGCCATGAATGCTCTTCCAAGGAGTAAGGAAGAGTTTCAGTCAATCTTTATATCCATCACATGGAAGTCTATTGGGAGTAAGGCCTTGCAAATTTGCACTAGGACATCCCTGGCTATCCCTTCTGAATTCACCTTGGACCAATCCACAAAAGTGAACGAATCATTAGAAGGCTCCACTTTCAGGCCCAGCTTCTCTGCCATAACTCTAGGCATGATAGAAGAGGGCATTGGGATATTCGTGGCCTTTGACAAAACATGGAATCACGAACTTTCCAAGGTCAATTTTCTTCTTGAGAGTGATCCTCTGCTTTAGCTTCTCTCTGAGGCCATTGAACATGCACTCTATGTCCTAATTTGTCTCCTTGTATTCACTGAAAAACGTCCACAATCTATAAGTATAGTACATTTCATCAAATTGAGTCTCTTAAGGAATTTTGAAAACTCATTTGGCAAAGCCATCCATCTCTTTGTCAGTTGTTTCTTCGCGCAGATGTTTAGGAACATCTGCTTCATTCTAGGTGTTTTTATGTTGTTTTATCAACTATCATTGGCTCACGTGTATCAGTGTTCTTTTATGGAGTTTCCATATTCGGATGTCTAACAAACAAGCTTGTATTCAGACTTGGTAGACGAACAGGTTCTGCTGTTGAAGACTGTCGATCGATGTTGATGTTTTGACGTTGATCGATGTTTGAAAACTCAAACTAAGCTACAGACTCCGAGGGCTCCGCCGATCAATGCTCAAAAACGGGTCTCGATCAACACCAATGCAAACTGCTGAAAGACATAGCACTTTCTATTCGGAAATCTCCCTCTTGGAGCTGTTCTCTCTTCACCTCTTGCCAAAAATCATCACCTATCAATGCACTGACGTGGTGTTTCTAACCAGAATCCCCTTTCTGCTTAATCAGGTTCTCATGTCTTTGAATGGGGTCACTTGTCTGGACCACTTGATTCTCCAACTTCTTGACTTGAGTGCTGAGAGTCTCAAACTTTGTGTTAAGGTTGATGTACAGAGCATCTATCTTTCCATTGAAAATCACAGACATCTGCTGCTGCTGCTCCAATATTCTATCAACCATAACTTCTAACTTTTTCTATGAATTCTGGTTGTAGTTATGGTCTATGCGCAACAACTGCGAAGAAGGACAGATTGATCTCATAGTCGTTCCTCTAGAAACCTAGAGGACTAATAGCAGAACTGTTAGCATAGAACTGGTCTAGACGATTGTAGCATGCCAATGTCAATTGAGAGGCTTAGGCATTACCTTCAGGTCGAGCTATTGCAGCGTTTGCTTCTACTTCTGGTTCAGGGATTACATCCCCCTGATCATCTTTTCTCTGACCTGTTGCATTACATAGATGACCGTCTTGGTCATACATGTCTCCTCTCTCATCTCGGACCACGACTAAATTCGCAACCATACGAACTCGTTAACTACCGTCGATCGATTCCGTGTTGGTGCTGTGATCGATGTTGGTCGTGAAGAAGCGTCAATCGGAGGTTGAATGCGGCTGTCGATTGATGTTTGTCGTATCTTTTTGCGGATTGAGCGTTCAATTACAATTGGATCTGAGAAGAGTAATTCCTTGTTCTTATTGCTTCTGGTACTGCTTGACATGCACCTGAAAGACAAGAAAGATAAATAATTCCTAGAATTAATTATAGTTTTCATTACAAAATATTATAATGATAACTTTCATTAAAATATAAAATGATATAAAGATAACTATACAACTATCTACAACTGCATAAATAATTCAATATATTTTAAAAATATCTTCATATATATATATAGAAATTTCGTATTTTATTAAATATCAAAACTTCCCCATATTTTATATAAATTTTTTTATTTAAAGTTGCTAATTAAAATGATGGACATGTGTCACTAAAAAAATTATGATATATGTCCAAACAATATGATATATTTTTTTGATTAGGATTTAAAAGAAATTTACAAAAATAAAATTACTATTACATAAAATATAGTTATTGTCCCACTTTACAGGGGATTCAACACATTACGTTCACCTCCTATTTGTGTAAATTTAATAGATATTAACGATGATTGATTTAAGATTAGAAAATTGCTATCAACTCATTATGCGGTATACTTCTCATTTGTACTATTAAAACTTTTTTCGTCGAGTCTTATCTAGAAAGTCAAATATGTTAAGTCCGTCGAGTCGTCTACTGTTTAAAATCATTTCTATTTATGTAAGAGATTGTTGGAACTATTTTCTTGAACATAATGAATAGTGTATTCATACGTCAAAATAAAATTGTACATGGATGGAAAATAGATGTCTATTATAATTGATTTGAAAAACTTGTACAAAATAGCAAATAAACACCTTAGATATTTGAACTTGGATTTTTGTTTGAATTTTTTAGTTGGACTTAATACCATTAACTTAATTCTTACTCTATAAACCAAATACATGTTGATCTTCCATATTGATAAAATATATAAAAGTTTATTATTTAGATTAAATTGGTCAAACAATAATAATTTCTCTCTTAAATTTTTGGGTCAAAATATAGAATAAATTCACATAATAATTGACAAGAATTAAAATAGGGGGATTTGCCAAAATCAATCCAAATATTTATTATAATCATGTAAGTAACCATCATATTCAATCAAATGCAAAACTAACTTAAAAGGGTAGTAAAAATACTATTTAACCCTTATGACCAAACAAAAACCTAGAAAGTTATTTTACAGTTATATCTTTCGTAAGTCTATACGTAACAAAAGAAGTCTACATATCTGTAGACTTCATAAGAAGTATACTCTATAGGCTTATTGTGTATTCTAAATTGTGATTTGATCTAATAAATTTATTTTAAAATGTATAGAATAAAAATTTAAATTTTTTAATTAATCATCAATATAAGGGTTAATATGATGTTTATAAACTAAAATTTATATAATTAAACAATTTAAAAGAATATATATATATATTGATTTGATAATCATGTGTTAGATAATATTTATAGTTTATCAGCAAAAAATTTTAACACATTATATCTTTAAGGGTTAGATTTTAGATTGAGATTCTTTTAGTTTATTGAATTAATTTGCATATTAATGTTTAATAGTTTATATTTATAATATTTCGATATTTGATACAATTATTAAGACTATCTTGATTATAAAGCAAACATTTAGGGTTTGATATTTGTGGTTTAGAGTATAGTAAACCTACAATAAAGTTTATTGCAGTGTAAACGTCTTTTTCAATCTACATTAATTAGTGATTAGAAAAATTATTTTGAAATTAAATAAAAATCTAAAATCATATATTAAACTAATAAAGAATAAACAACAATGATGAAATTATCATAGTATACTTCCAAAAAGTCTACTAAGTAGACTTACAATAATGTTTACTCCTTAATTTTAATTTTTGTATACTTCATAAGAAGTCTACGATATTGTAAATTGTAACCTAATTACCATTTTGTCTCTCCATATAAATAAAATTTACACATTCGCTCTCTAAAGTGGCTGCACAATTTTCTAAAACTCTCTCACTTCTCTCTAACTCTCTCCTTTTTTCTCTAAAACACTCTCATTTCTCTTCATTTTCTCTAAGACTCTTTTGTGTCTTTCTCACAATATTATCTTGTTATTTTAGGTAATATGGTTCATGGTTTTTATTTTCTTTAAAAATGTAAGTTTTAGATCTATAGATTTTAAATGAATATTTTATGTTATGTCTTTCTTATAATATTATCTTGTTTTTGTAGGTATTATCAATTATGGTTTTCATCTTTTCCTTTAAAAATATAAGTGTTAGATCTATAGATTTAAATGTGTATTTATATGTTTATATTCAAATAAAGTTATAGATTCAAACTCTATGCATTTACTTTTCTACTATTTTATCTTATAAATTATATTTCAAAAATATTTTCAGATTTAAAACTATTTTCACATTTCACAATATACTTATTTTTTAGATTTGAAAATGATCAGATAGTGTTGACTTATAATGAAGTCTACTTATAAGCTAAAACTAGTAGACTTCAAGTGAAGCCCTGAATTTTAAGAAGACTTCATTTGAAGTCTACTCTATCAAAAAAAATTAAATCTGGATATATCTACATTAAAAATATGAAAATCAATTTAAATAAAAGAATTAGAAAATATAATTTATAAGACCAAATAGTAGTAAATTAAAGACACCAATTTTGAATATGTAACTTTATTTAAATATAAATATAAAAATATATATTTAAAATCTATAGATTTAAATCTTATATTTTGGGAGGATATAACAACCATGAAAGAAAATACCTGTAAAATAAAATAAAATTATTTAAAAAGCATAGGAAACAAAATTTTACTCAAATATAATTTAAAATTTTTATCTTATATTTCTCTCATAGTTTTATCTTATGTTGCAGGTATTCTCTTCCAAAGTTTTCAAATCATTTTCCCAAAAATATAAAATTTACATTAATTCATTATACGAATATTTTTTGTGTTTATATTGAAATAAATTTATAGATTCATACTCTATATTTTTTATTTGCTACAAAGTTGACAAAAAAAACTTAATTTTAGAATACTTTTTCAGAAAAAAAATATTTTCAATTTTTTTCTAAATATACATTTTTAGATCTGAAAATTTTCCGTTAGTGTAGACTTCAACTAAAATCTACTAAGCCATAAAATTTAAGTAGACTTGATAAAAAGTATACTAAAATGTGATTTAAATTTTATATCTTATGTTTTTCTTATAACTTTATCTTACTTTGCAGGTACTCTTTTCCAAGACTTCATTTGAGGCATCAAGATTATGAAAAATCAAACACACTCAAGAATATATTTTTAATAAATTAATTTGTAATAATTTTCTTTATAAAATATTTATTTATAAATAATTATTTGATGCAGAATCTATAAACATTGTATTTTTTCTAGTTGTGTTTCACTTAAAACTATCATAAGCTAAAACAATAACTAACACACATGAGAGAAGGATAAAATCTATGCAAAATTCCTAAGAAGTTTCAAGAGTAAACTAATCACAACTTTTTGCAAGAAGTT
Organism: Moricandia arvensis; assembly: GCA_905132765.1. Lineage (NCBI taxonomy): Eukaryota > Viridiplantae > Streptophyta > Magnoliopsida > Brassicales > Brassicaceae > Moricandia > Moricandia arvensis. Next base: position 29,636 of record CAJHQP010001527.1, read on the forward strand.
TCAAGTGTATACTTCAAAAAGTAAAATGCAGAAGCAGACTTCTAAGTAAATCTACACTTATTAGTTAACAACATACCAAACAAAAAAATCTTAGTTCTATAATTATAATACATTAACTTTGAAATTCATTCAAGACCATTAAGATTTACTAACACACACTGTAAAATATTTAAATCATGAAAAATATCTGATGAATAATCTTCTTGTGTCATTTCAAAAATTGCACCATGTGCACAACCATCACGCACAAGAAACATTCTCCCTTTTTTCGATTATCAACCTCAAACTCCCAAAAAGAGTCTACCAAATTAGCAAACAAAAATTTTTATGTTTGATAATATTACAAAAGTAAACTTACAAAGACGTCTACAGTTATTAGTTAACTAGATAGTGAAACCAAAATGTTGATAATTTCATAATTATAAAAGATTATCTTTTGAAAATAGTTTCAAGATCATTATGATCAACTAACACATACTGTCAAACTAAAAAATCTTAAAAATATATTATAAATAATACACAAATCCACTTTTTATAGATTTTTCTATGTAGACTTCACATTTAGTCTACATAATAATATATTTTCTTTTCAGTTTACGTGTGTAGACTATCATGTAGGTCTATAATTTGGGTTAATTTTTGCAATTGAAAAATCCATGGGTTATTATATGTAGGGAAACTGGACTGGGTAGCGTTCAAACAAATTATAATTAAGAATCTAACGAAAAAATAAAAAATCTCTAACATTCCTACAATATATACATATTGCCCTCACTATTTACCAATTTCATCTTTTGTTTTATTTCCTTCATGTAACTACTCTTAATATTATTGTTCTTACATATCTACATATATCACTTTATCTTTCACCATCCTATCATCACCATAGTACTTCTATATATCCACGATCAACGTTTCATCTGAAACCACAACACTAGTTGCTTTATAACCACGTCGCCGATCCGGTAACCATTGACGCTCTAGTAATCATTGCCGTTCCGGTAATTATCGCCGCTTCGGTAACCGTTGCCAGTGTTGTAACCACCACCACCACATATTTCCCTACGTCCCTTCAACCACCACATTTTCTGTAATTACTATCAACTTCTTCATGAACACATCCATCACACATTCACCATCATCATAGCCACCACGACCACCACTAACTTTGTAACCTCCACTACATCTTTCCAATCAACTCAACGATTCTTCGTAACAACCATCGCACATACATAGTATACTATTTTTAGACCATTTGATAATTTAATCAATATATACTATACTATTTCGCCTATTCCATTCTATTTATATTTTCATTTGCATAATCTTGTATGATGGAAGAGTATATCACATGCATAACTTATAACTTTGTTTCATTTGTTCTAATATTCTATTGTATACATATGATTTTTAGAAGCAACTTTCAAATGTCCACAAATAAACAAATTTTATTTTATGATAAATTATTCTATTTAAATTAGTATGTACTATATCATTTAATATGTTCTATTATATTTTTGTTGACAGAGTATCAAATTTTAGTTTTATTTAAAATATTGTAAATATGTATTATATTTTATATTGGATTTTGGCTTTATTGATTAGGATTTAGGGTTTATTGATTAGGATTTAGGGTTTAGTATTTAGGGGGAAGGTGGAGTTTAGGTTTATGATTATATTATTTATAGAGTTTTTAATTAATCTATCTATCAAATCAATATAAGTTCTATACTATTTTATATGATGTTCAAGTTTATTAATTTACGTATAGAATAGACCATATATTATGTACTATTTATAGAGAATTTATATTATGTCTTATCTATGAAATTTTTTTTTTCAATTATCATGCATCGTTGTTTTACCTTTTGTTCCATTATCTTTAGTTTAAGAATTGAGCTTTTATATGTGGTGATTAATTGAGTGATGACATGTTATATGTTTAATTTGGTTTTCAATGGTGTTGTTTTTATATTGTCCATATGTTTTAAATCATCAATGACATCACTTCTTTTCTTTTGGTCACTGGTAACTTAAAAGAATAAAGGGTAGTACCAGACAAATCTTGAGAAAGTTTGTTATGGACTTAATTATGTCAAAATCAATGCTATATTCTTTATTTCTGATGAAAATTTGGTTAGTTTGCAAATTAACCCATATATGTATTAAAAAAAATTTTGATTTTATACGTGTAGACTTTCTTTTCAGTCTACATTTTGAAAAAGTTAGTTTTTGTAATTGACTAGAATTCAACCAGGATTTGACTTTCAAAAGTAGACTTCATTTACAGTCTAATTTTTTTTAGAACATGTTAGTTTTTGAAATTAACCAAGTTTGACTTTCTACAAATAGATTGAGATGAACATCTACAAATGTGTAGACTTCGCTTCAAGTCTACTCCCAAATACGATATGTTAGTTTTGCATTTGACCAAAATAAAATAGTAGACTTCATATGCAGTCTACGTTTTTCTGAGATTAGTAGACTAAATATGAACTCTACACTTTTTTTTGGTCAACTTTATAATAGTTTAGTCAAATATAAAACTAACTTATTTAACACAGTCAAAGTTTTGGACAAATGCAAACTTGAACTTTTGTAGACTTCCAAAACACTGTACAAGTCTACATAATGTAGACTTCCAATAGACTTCCGATGAAGTCTACTATGAAAAGTCAAAAGTTGCCCAAAGTTTGGTCAAATTCAAAAACTAACCTCTTTTACGTAGATTTCTTAGTAAGTCTACCTACTTTTTGTTTTTGTTTTCAAATGTTAAGACTTAGACTTCTAGGGAAGTCTATTTTACAAAAAAATATATTTTGGTCAATTGTAAAAGTAATTTGTGCATTGAAAAGTAGACCACATCGTAAGTCTACACGTATGCATAGACATACAAAACAGTCTACTATCGCAACACATATTTGAAAAATGACGAAAACCATGTAGATAGTTACATTTTTCCGGAGTAAAGCTCGTTTCCACCATTTACCACCGTCCAAGCTCCACCCTTTACCACCATCCAAGCTCCAATTATGAGAAAAAGGAACCACCTTGCCGACTCACAACTGAATAAGCTCGAAAATATGACAAGTTTAGCTTATAAAAAATGAAAGCTATGATAGTTTTTTAGATGAAAATGGAGAGAGAAAAAAGATTTGTTAGTTTAGAGAGAGAAAAAAATGGTTACAAATTGAATTTTTGAGCTTTTAAGAGCTCAAAATGATGGTTCATGGTAGTTGGAAAATTGATGATAATTACATTGTTGTAAATAAGAAAAAATATTTAGGGTGTAATAGGTTTTTTTGCATTTTTGAAATAATTAAATAATTAATTAATAATGGTAATTTTGTAAATATTTCAAAAATATAAGGAGAGTTTGAAAAATTCAAGGATGAATAGTAATAAAAAAAAGAGTTAATTTTGGGGTTTACTTGAAATTGTAAGTTAGTTTTGAAAAAATATCATTAAAATATCCATTAGTGCACGTATTACAATTTTTGTTGAAGAATAAAACTTATGTGTCTCATTATTTTCTATAAAAACTTGTTAATGTAATAGAAAAACACAAAAGTAACACAAACAAAAACAACAATCTCCCATTTTGAATTTCTTTTTAGTTTTTGGTTTTCTAATTTAAGAGTACAACATAGAATCTTTGTTCATTAATTTCTATTTTGCATGATAAAAAAACCGCTACACTACAAGCAATTAAATAAATAAAGAAAGAACACATCACATCTACACGAAATTGTTCTTCATTCTCGTTTTTAGTATTTATTATTATATTTTATTTATTTTATTATCTCTGTTATCATCGTATAAATAAATTATTCAGTTTGATATACCGTAGAAATAAGGGTCTTACACTTTTATCATTGATCATTCTCTAGGAAACTTCTGTTGTGCTTCTTTTTTTGTCCAGGTGGAGTTTTTAACCAATGAAACATATAACAGCTTTCACTTTTGATTGTTTGGGGTTGCTTCATGATTGTTGTTTTGTAGAAATAAAACTCAAGGGAAGAGGCACAATGAATACGAGTATCTTAGATCTTCCATCAAGTCTCTGGGAAGTAATAATGTCTCGTCTTGTCTTAAAAGGTAACATATGTGCATCAACTGTTTGCAAGTCTTGGTGTGAAGCTGCAGTTTCTGCTAGTGTAGTGGAAAAACATCCGTGGCTTATGTGGTTCGATAAACGTTGCAGTTTTGAGGTGAACTCTGCGATCAAAGTTGTTCACTTTGCATCTGTCAAAGCTGACTGAATCAGCTGTGTGTTACACAAAAGACGGGTGGTTACTTATGTACATGTTTTTTTTTTCAACCCGTTTTCTCGGGAGCTCGAAAGCCTGCCTAAGTTTGTAGTGCCATTCCATACATGTGATAACTATGTGTTGGTAGCGTTTAGACTTTGTTACAAGAGAAAAGAATACTTATAAGCACTTGCCATCCTGAGTGGATCACCGAGGCCTTCCCTACTGTTTTATAGTTTTATAGGCATAGGCAAGCTTGTCCAATGACGGAGCCAGCCACATCTTTCAACGGTGTCAATCATATAAGTTTATTCTGTAACACTCCACCAAATTATTTCTTAACATACAGGTAAAAAAGAAGTTGTTTATAAAAAATTATAGGGGTCCTGTTATTGGTGGTAGCTCCGCCACTGAGCATGTGTATCTCAATGATCGATTATATTTCTTAACCATAGGAAGAGGCTACTTGTATTCCTTTCACCCATCTCCCACTTTCTTGGAAGAGAGGAAACGAGAGCTCTTTTCGTTCTCAACTTTGTTCAGTTCTTATAACTCTGAGTTGAGAACTAATTTCCCATGGATGAGGAACAATCTCTGCTTCTCATGGTTTTGGTGACAAACGCAAGCGTTGTGCATCCTACTCTTTTGATAAAAGCAGGTACATATATGTTTGGTGCCTCTAATGGTTTTGATGCCCTTCTTTTGATTTTCTAGGTCTCCTTGCTCCTTACTTTAGAGAACAGTCGGATGGTCTTTCTGATTAGCTTGTTCTCATCGACTGCCTTGTTCTCTTCACCCTTGATCGTTCTGCCTTGTTCTCTTCACCCTTGATCGTCTTGCCTTGTTCTCTTCACCCTTGATCGGTAGTTCAATGCAGCAAAAATGAGTTAAAGTTGCGTTGATCATTTCCTCTCCGACCCTTTTGCACAATTCTACACATATGACAATTAGAATAACAGAATGCATGAAGGTGGAATAAAGGTTATGGGTTTTAGGGTGGGAACCAGCTAAAAATGAGCCAGCCACTCAGGAACAACAAGATGGATGAAAGGATAAGGAGTCATGAGTGTGATCTTGTTTCCCTGCTCTAGTGCTGATCATTCTAAGCATTTCAGTTAAAATTAAGCTCAAGTTAGATGGAGTTAAGTTATACAGGTGTACCATTACAAGCAGAGGGCTTCTGGAGAACAAAGTGATGATGTCAGGGTATTCCAGGTCCAAGTGTAGGTCTTTCGTTACTGCTAAGGTCACTGGATAAGATAACTAAAAGCACACAGTGGTTAAAAATAGAGTCCTAGTTCTCACAAATTTGGACTGACTCAATAAATCACAGCAGACTCGATAAGTGTCTGCCCCAGACTTACTTCACACCGTCTCTGGTGTGAAATAGAATCAAGGAAGGCCACCTTGTTTTTTTTTCGAGTCACTTACCTGGCAGGGAACAACGTCAGAGAACAGGGTCACCTTGTTCTCCGAGTTGCCATGTTCTCCAAATGTGGTAACTCGGGTTTTTCTTGTTTAATCTTGAAACTAATAAAAGCAAAAACAAAAATCAGAAACAATGAAAACCTAAATTATATACACACTTACCAGTGGGTTGCCTCCCACCAAGCGCTTAGTTTAAGTCATTATCTTGACTTGGTGATAGGGTTCAATCAGGTTTAGCATGAGCGCTTGTTCCAAAACAAGCTCCACAATCAGACATATTCAGCTTCAAAACTCTACTCAACAACCCTTTTACAGCGGCTTCCCCTTTCTCTTTCAGCTCATGTGTGAGACTCACTCTGACTTTAGAGAATGGTTTAGATGAGTCTTTGCACTTTACCCCATACTCAATGGAGTTCTCATCACACATGCGAGGTGTCAAGGTCATTGCAGGGTCACCCTTGACCCTTTTCTTCTGGACCTTTTCTTTCACCTTTGCATACCCACGGAGTTTCTTGGTATCAGTGTGAGGATCTTCATCCAAGACCAGTCGGCTCTCACCTTTATCACAAAGCTCCCTTTTAGGATCAACCTTCATCTTATCTCCACTAACCAATGAGATGCAAGAGGCGTGCAACGTAGGGAATCTGGGAGGAACAGCCTTATAGAAAACCTTCTTGTTGATGTTGGAGAATGATACTTTCTTATTACGCATATCGATGATTTCTCCCACTGTAGCCATAAATGGTCTCCCAAGGATCAAAGGCATCTCATAGTCCTTGCTCATCTCAATAACCTGAAATTCAGTATGCATAATACAATCCCCAACCTTGACAGGAATGTTGCGAATTGTACCATAAGAGACTGCTCTGGAAGAGTTTACAAAAGCAAGAGTCATCATAGAAGGCTCAACATCAATATTACCTAGCTTGTCTACAACCGCCTTTGAGACAAGATTCACACTAGACTCAGAGTCACAAAGAGCTTCCTTGAATTCAACTCCTGCGATGGAACATGGGAAAACAAACTTTCCAGGATCATCAAGGTTAGGCAATACCTTGGGTTATGGCCTCAAAGCTTCGATAAAGAGTGCTTCAATTTCCTCTTTAGTCTCTCTACAGTTTCTGAAGAACATATGCAATGGACGAATCTCCCAAGCATGTTCAAATCAGATAATAATTGTAAACTCAAATCAAAAAAGAAAAGTTCAAAAAATGTTTTATAATTGTAAACTCAGTGGACCAGGGAGAGATAATATTGTGTTGAAATATTGATGTTGATGTGTTTGGTTAAGGAAGTAGTATCGTGCTTTAGTATATCCAATGTCTGATGCGTACTTTGGAGCTTCAAAAAATGAGGTCACAACTAACCAGTTAAAATTGAGAGATAGTAAGTAAGACATGGTGCAATACTACAAAAGATGTTAATAACCAGAACTCAAATTAAGGTTTGCTTTTACTACCTGTTTGGGGATGTACCATGCTAGCTGCAACACCAAAGGCAAGATTCTTTTGTTCAGTGTGTGGCAAGGAACCACTGATTGAAATATATGACCATCCATGTAGTTTATCCTAGAATTAATAATGACCTTTGACCAACATAAATTTTTCATTGTTGTTCAACAAAGTCAAAGTCAATCTCTTTTTTTTTTTTTGCATTGTGTAGATTTACCTCTTCGTTAGTCTTTCGAATTCAGACTCCGAATGTATCTAATCTTAACATGAGCTTATTTTTAAGAAAATCAAAGGACGTGACATCTTTTGAGGCCAGGTATGTCTTCTGCAAGTGAATCACATGAAGTGATTCCAGCTGATGAGAGCCAAACTTTTTCTGCTAATGATTAATAATAGAAGGGGAGAAGAGAGAATTGAGAGAACCTCACAGAATACTCTTGTCTTAGTCACCGGAATGGCGTACATAAACTTCAAAGACTCAGGTACTAAGCTATGAACTTTCTTCTTCATATAATCTCTGGAGCCCATGAAAACCATCTGCTCTGGCTGAAACCAAAAACCGAGATTCAGTCATATATTTCTTAACCATAGGAAGAGGCTACTTGTATACCTTTCACCCATCTCCCACTTTCTTGGAAGAGAGGAAACGAGAGCTCTTTCCGTTCTCAACCTTGTTCAGTTCTTATAACTCTGAGTTGAGAACTAATTTCCCATGGATGAGGAACAATCTCTGCTTCTCATGGTTTTGGTGACAAACGCAAGCGTTGTGCATCAGATAGAGAAGGAGCCATTTATTTTATCCCTCCCTCAATACTGTTGTTATTTCTAGTTTTTTTTTTCTTCTTCTGTTTCTATTTTCATTAAACTATATTTCTGATCAAAGAAACAGAACATGAAAGCTCTGTTCTTACAAATGCCTTCCATAAGAACACTAGTGACATGAATTTTCAACATATTCGAACATTAGTGTATTGATAAATCTGAAAGTAGCACACTGTCTTGTATTGATTCAAACTGAAGAAAAAGAAACAAAAAGAAAATGAAATCAACATAAGACTATTGAAAATTCAATTACACAACTTTTAAAAAGTAAAACAAAACCTAAAGTGGTGACTTGGGTGAAACAAAGGCATCCGACATAACAAACACATTACACAGCCTTGGTCGTTCCTAAATTCTAACAACCACGTCATAGCTCGAGTTCAAGATCAACATCGTCGGGAAACCTCGGGACGATAACATCAATCTCTACTCGTATCCTCTCAATCTCCGGCACGGCATCGCGTTTCTTTAAATCCAAGATATCAATAGTTAATGTGTGGACGATGTCAGAGTAGGAAGGGACTTGGATCATCTCAAGAATCTGTAAGACGTTGCCTTGTATCTGCTCCCTATCGCCACCGATGAGCCAATCTCTATCGAACTCGTGGGTTTGACTAACGGTTCGAGTTTCTAAATTGCAGAGGTCATCAACATCTTCGTCCGAATCTGAATCCGGTTCGGGGGCTCGCCTGTACACCATTACGAAATCGAAGACAAGGCTAGGGTTTTTGGTGTTGTGTTGCGTGTCGGTGAAGACAGGGTCGAAAGAGATGAAAGAGTCAGGTTCATCATCGCAATATGCAAACCAGACCATGATCCTCTTGTTGAATAAGAAATTGGATTCGCTGTTTAGGGACGAACAGAGAGAGAGAGAGAGTGAGTTTAAAGATAAAAGAAATAGTTATAAACTGGACCACTTCTAAACTCATATTTATATTAGGTTTTTCTTTCCTTTTTTCCGTTTACGCGTTTACCTTCTTCTTTTTTCTTATTATATTTTCATTTTCTCACCTGTTTCCTTTTTCAAGTTTCGGATTTTCCTTTTAATCATTTTAACTAATTAACTTGGCTAAATCCTAAATATACTAATGATATTTATATTAATTTATTTTTACTTATTATATAAGACTGTACAATAGTGTAGTGGAGTAAGTAATCTCTCTCCTCCCTTGAGAGAGAGAGTTTTCTCTCGAAACTCCCTTGTTACCAAATCCATATCTTTCTCAAGGGGAGGATTCGATTTTGTTTGTCTGTTCATCGTAAATTCGATCATGAGATTAAACTTTTGTTTTGCTTTGGCGATTTCCTTTTCACTTTGTTGATTTGTTATGTCTCAATTAAAAAACTGAGCAAGTCTTCTTGATGTTTACTTATCTCTGTTTTTAGTTGATTTCAATAAAGTATCCGACTAGAAATCGGATCCAATGGTTAAAGCTTCAACTCTCTTGTTTCATCTTCATATCCCATCTGCTCTACCAAGATGTGAATCTGTCTACTGCTGGTCATCCTTGATCTCTATTCTCTAAAGAAATCAATCTTTGATTAATTGATGATGAATGAAGTATTCTTAGGAGATAAAAGATTCAAGCTTTGCATGTTTGTCTCCATGATTTATTTCAGTCTAAGTGGAGTTGAAGCTTGCTTAAAACAAGTGTTTCAACGATGGCTGATTATGAATCGATTGGAGCTTCCTGGAGTATTAATATCCAGCGTGGATGAAGATCCTTGAATTTTGATATACAATGAGCTGATTTTGAACATGTGTAAGTTCTTTGAATCACTACAATTTAAAGCTTGATTTTGATATACAATGAGACTCAGTATGTACACTACACGATATACAATTTGGTAGAATTCAGTAAGAAATTAACATAATGTATATGTAAATCATTCTATGATAAAACATATTTTATAAGTCATTATAATGTACAAAGTATAAGATAATATCATATTGTATATTTAAACTCTAATATAACATGTTTTATGATTCACATATGCTAGGTCAAAAACTATAGAGCACGATGAACTCTAATGTTAATAAATTACGTATTTTGGTCTACTGTTGAGTACAAAATTCAATGATCGTATCTATAAAATTTGTCAAACGATATTTATTTATATGGTTTAGATTGATTGACTAAATTATGTGCTGAGATAAAATGTATATTTAATAAAAGTTATTTTATAGATATGTAGAAATAATAGGAAGGTTAGTTAATAAGATATATAAATAATAGGATGAATAATTAATAGATAAGTCACAACATGTTCAATAGGTCCAAAAACAAATATCCCATGACAATATTCAAAGAGGACTATGTTTTAATATAGTAGATACTGATGTTTCGTACACTTTAGCCAAGCAAACTAACAATCAACTGTAGTTACTAATAATCAATGGTAGCTACTAATTTTACAAAGACACATGCCCATACAGTAATCACTCATACACAGCATCAGTATATATTCATACCCAAAATATGTTTCTTCCCACATGCCAATAGCTTCTTTCTAAATCTCTTCCTTTAGCCTTTCCCTCCTACGTCTGTCAGCGTGCACATCACGTGGCATGCCGAATCCGTGTTTGCCTCCGCGCCTATGCTGCTTATTATGCTTGCCATTTTTATGGACTCGGTGAAGTTGTTGTTGGTAATAGTGAGACTCGTTGTGGTGATCATGACGTTCAAGCATCTTCTGCAAAGCGTCGTCGTCGTCCTGCCCATGATGATGATGGCGTTTGTGTCTCTGTTGAGTCGTCCTGCGATGATGTTTATACGTTTTGACACCATGGCGAAGTTGGTGAGGGTGAGGACGATGATGATGATGATGATGGCGGTGGTTTACACCGTGTTCTCTAGTGTGTACTAATCTATGATGATGATGATGATGATGATGATGATCTGAATCAAAATGATCTTCGTACCAATCGTATAATGGATCAAAGAGTCCCTTTTGATGCAAGAGCCAGACAAGGACACAAGCTGTGAGGTTTGGTTTATATATTAAACAAAACTGTTAGTTCTTCGTGGTTATAACAATAATAATATTGTGGGTTGGAAACGCTTACTGGTTGGGAAGAGAGCGAGGAGGAGGCCGAACATAACCATCCAGCTTAAGCAAACGTATTGAATGTGGCAGCTGAAGTCGAAGAAACTCGAGCATTTGTTTCTGCACAGTTTATTGATTTGATTCACTTTCAAGTCAAGAGAAGAAATTTTAGCAAAAATGTTTGTAACCTGCAAGTGTCTCCAGTGATGAAATCGACCAAACCATTCACGAGTTTTGTCCATATTAGCCTAATCGACTCAAAGAAACCTTTAGAACTAGTCTCTGGAATTTGAAATGGATTAGTAACCTGCAGTTTTTAAAAAAAAAAAAAAAAAACATTGTCACTCAATGATCTGACATCTGACATTAATCAAGAATGGAACAAAAATTTAGAGGAACAAACCTGAGTTCCGTTGTCTAGTATGGTAGCTGTCGTGCTGAACTGACACTCTGCTCTGTCTACTTCGCTGAACTGTGAATCCTTAAGTATAGCTACACACAGAGAGAAACAAACCAGAGCATTTTGTCATGCGAAGAATCATGGAACTGTAAGAGAAGACTTCTAATGGTGTAAGTAGAATCATCACCTGTGCATATATATTTTGCAGCCTGATCTTTCGTGGGATACAGCTTGAAAGATCGAGTTGTAACCTCCTTTGGTTTTATAATGAAGAATTGCTCCTGGAAGAAGATCATTTTGTATCATTCCTCTGAACAATGCTTGTTCTTTAGAGATTTAACTATATAAGAGATAGTTAATTACCTCAACGAAAGCTACACCTTTAGAGCAATCAAACTGCACAGGAGGAAACGAGTTGTGATTATTAATTCAACATTCAAGCCATAAAAACTAGCAGATAAGATTATGAGTGTTAACCGTTAAGCTATATGAAGCTTCTACTTCACCAGTATTCTTGGTTGTGACTGCAGCAACTCCAAATTGTGAAAGTGCCTCGAATGTCGGTATAACTATGTTTATGATCTTACCAGGGCTCCTACAACCATCACATAAACGTTACTTTGTTTTATAATCAGATTTATTTTGAAACAGTAAGTTGAAGGCTCTTTAATTTACTTTTGGAAAACGTATTCAATATCATCAGCTCTTAGTTCAATCATTAGATTTGTGTTGAGTGTTTCCGTGACTCCAATAGAGAACGAGTGTGGCCCTGCGTTCTGTATCATATAAAAGAAAAAAATAACTGATAGCCAACCACAAATCTTTATGTTTCAGAAACTATGAAAAGGTGAAAACATATAACTGGATGTTGATTAATCCTCTCATATCTTCCTTCTAGTCCATATATGGGATGTTGGTGTCTGTTAATCCGGTTCACATCTGCCTGAAATAAACTTGTCATCGATGAAACTACTAACGCAGTAAGATGTTATACAAAGTTACAAGTTATCAATTACTGACCTCGCGGAAGTTCCATAGCTGATTATGCAAGCAACTCCAGTATGGTGCAGAGCAGAAACTTGGTTGGTTGTTGAAAGCTTCATAGCCAACACCGATCTTATCACACTCTATGCCATCCAATGTAAATCTCACTCTCTCAAGCAGCATCCACATTGAGTAGTTTCCACCTAAGCTCCCTGGTTGTCCCTCTACAGCCGCCTCTCTTGGGATTACAAGATACAGGTCTTCGAAAGAAGGAATGCTTGTGTAACCACCAAAGTCTCCTATGAGGTTAACCTTGAGGAAATTATCATTTGCAGTTGCTGTCCTATTTTCAGGACCAATGATCACTTCCTGCGAGTTGAGAAAAAAAAAAAAAGAATCATAAAAGACCGAACAACAAAGCCAACTTTGAATGAATGAAGTAAACACATACTGAAATTCTAGTTCCTGTCTTCAACTCCACACGCACGCTAAACCCTAGAGACCGTTGTCCAATGCTGAAAACGTGGAACCTATGAATAGGAGAGACATCAATCAAATGATCAAAATTCAAGAAGCATAATTATTGATAAAAACTTGTAAGGAGATCCGTACGTACCAGTCACCTGGGAAACGAAGGCAATGTGCAGTGTTTGCTTTCCCTTTTATCAACTTCTCAACTAATTAACACGTCAAGTGAAGAAAACAAGAATCCTAAAATAGCTTCAAAACGTACAAAGAGAGTGTGTAATTAATGTTAAAAGCAAAGAAGCACGTACAGATATCTCCACAAGATGAAGGCAATCTTCGTTGCGGACCACACGGACAACATACTGGCTGAGTCTGAACTAGAACATTGCCTTTATCATCACGCAACCTGTTCCAGATAAGTATTACCGTTAAGCTAACACAAGAAAAAAACATATATAAAGAAAAAAAAAAATGTAAGAAAGCTTTTTGTGCCTCTCGCATATTTCTACAATGTCTGGTCCAGCATCTGGCTCACACTTTCGAGTCGTAACGTGAAACTCTTGAGGTTTATAAGGCACATCCTGAACCAATACTCATAATTTTGAAATCATCATCAAAGTTCAAACCAAACCCATTAATTACTTTTGATAATAAAAACATAACAACATACCCTAATATAGGTTAGATCATAGAGAGCATATGCTGCTGATTTGTTCACAGTTATGACCGGTGGGATCCTTAGGGTTTGCATGTTGGTACTCGAGTTATCTTCAATCTCGACGATCTCCGCTACAATCGAAGCCTCTCCTCCGCTCTTTATTCGTCAAGAAACCAAGTAACAAGTTGTTGCATTATATACTTTGCAAAAGTTAACGAAATAAAAAAAAGGCTTACGGATCCACTGGGGACAGCGAGATTCAAGACGATCTTAGTTGTGCAATTGAGATTCCCTGAATCGTTTGTCTTCTCGCATTTCTCTAGCTTTGACTTCGACAATATCTCGAGTCCGCCCACTTCGTTAAACACTCCGAGGAAAGTTCCGGCCAATACAAAAGCCATAAACAAGGCGTGCTCCATTCCTCTCAGAAGTCTCGGAGAAGCGTAATGAAAAATGGTGGTTCTCTCTTGTGAGTAACTGCTTCGTCTTCTATATATTTTCTCCAACCGTTGATTTGGTTTTCTAATTTCTTTTCTGGTAGAGTTGGAGTTTAAGTAAACCAATGCAATAACAGTGATATGCTTCTTCTCTATTACTAAAACAAAAGTACACTTATACAATGCCCCTAACTTAAGTTATTTACTTATAGCATTTGAAAAACAAGAAAAATCTTAACTCTATAGAGCTTTATTGAAAGACTATGAAACTAAAGAGAATGAAAACTTAAATTGTCACTCTTGAATCCATAATGCGGTCGGTGATATAATATAGTAACAAGATGTGAAGGGGTGGAGATTTTCGTATTAATGATCAAGAGTAAACAAACTTGGTCAATTTTGATCTCTAGGGTTGTTCTCCGGGATAGAATTCAAATTTTCTCTTTTTCTTCTTGTTTCCCTCCAAAGTTCCACAACCTCTTTTGTACCTGAAATATCTCGATTAGAGCTGTAAGTATCCTACAATTGCATGAGAAAGATCAATAAATCACAATCAAAGTATGTTAAAACACACTATATCAAATTCCCTGAGAATTAGATCTTTATTTGTCCTCAAACAATTAATCTCTAAACCATACAAGCTGCATCTAGGACCGCACACCCTTACCAGAACACCCGTGTCTGCTGTTCAAAATCGGCTCCATACTCTGTGTGTCAAACCTGCAATGTTACATCTTTCTAACAAAACTCCTTATATTCAAATTAAGAGTGGCATGAACATATCTTATCACAGCACTAGACAGGGTAGACGACGCTAAGTATGAACATGCTTTTCTGTTTGTGGGGCTGCAAGTTTCAGTGGTTACCATTTTCTGTAGAGGAATGTAGGGGATCACAAAAAATTGTAAGAGAGGATGGATCTATTGATCTCCGCAACCTAACTCGTTTTGCTTGTTTTCCCCACCTTTGATCTCTCAAACTTGTTCCCCACCGAAATGTTTTCCCCAATCAGAGACACTGTTTCTTCCTCTCTCAATCATCAATGAGAATTTAAATAGATAACCTTTTTTCACTGATGATGATGAGAGAGGGTATTTACATATATGTTTGGTGCCTCTAATGGTTTTGATGCCCTTCTTTTGATTTTCTAGGTCTCCTTGCTCCTTACTTTAGAGAACAGTCGGATGGTCTTTCTGATTAGCTTGTTCTCATCGACTGCCTTGTTCTCTTCACCCTTGATCGTTCTGCCTTGTTCTCTTCACCCTTGATCGTCTTGCCTTGTTCTCTTCACCCTTGATCGGTAGTTCAATGCAGCAAAAATGAGTTAAAGTTGCGTTGATCATTTCCTCTCCGACCCTTTTGCACAATTCTACACATATGACAATTAGAATAACAGAATGCATGAAGGTGGAATAAAGGTTATGGGTTTTAGGGTGGGAACCAGCTAAAAATGAGCCAGCCACTCAGGAACAACAAGATGGATGAAAGGATAAGGAGTCATGAGTGTGATCTTGTTTCCCTGCTCTAGTGCTGATCATTCTAAGCATTTCAGTTAAAATTAAGCTCAAGTTAGATGGAGTTAAGTTATACAGGTGTACCATTACAAGCAGAGGGCTTCTGGAGAACAAAGTGATGATGTCAGGGTATTCCAGGTCCAAGTGTAGGTCTTTCGTTACTGCTAAGGTCACTGGATAAGATAACTAAAAGCACACAGTGGTTAAAAATAGAGTCCTAGTTCTCACAAATTTGGACTGACTCAATAAATCACAGCAGACTCGATAAGTGTCTGCCCCAGACTTACTTCACACCGTCTCTGGTGTGAAATAGAATCAAGGAAGGCCACCTTGTTTTTTTTTCGAGTCACTTACCTGGCAGGGAACAACGTCAGAGAACAGGGTCACCTTGTTCTCCGAGTTGCCATGTTCTCCAAATGTGGTAACTCGGGTTTTTCTTGTTTAATCTTGAAACTAATAAAAGCAAAAACAAAAATCAGAAACAATGAAAACCTAAATTATATACACACTTACCAGTGGGTTGCCTCCCACCAAGCGCTTAGTTTAAGTCATTATCTTGACTTGGTGATAGGGTTCAATCAGGTTTAGCATGAGCGCTTGTTCCAAAACAAGCTCCACAATCAGACATATTCAGCTTCAAAACTCTACTCAACAACCCTTTTACAGCGGCTTCCCCTTTCTCTTTCAGCTCATGTGTGAGACTCACTCTGACTTTAGAGAATGGTTTAGATGAGTCTTTGCACTTTACCCCATACTCAATGGAGTTCTCATCACACATGCGAGGTGTCAAGGTCATTGCAGGGTCACCCTTGACCCTTTTCTTCTGGACCTTTTCTTTCACCTTTGCATACCCACGGAGTTTCTTGGTATCAGTGTGAGGATCTTCATCCAAGACCAGTCGGCTCTCACCTTTATCACAAAGCTCCCTTTTAGGATCAACCTTCATCTTATCTCCACTAACCAATGAGATGCAAGAGGCGTGCAACGTAGGGAATCTGGGAGGAACAGCCTTATAGAAAACCTTCTTGTTGATGTTGGAGAATGATACTTTCTTATTACGCATATCGATGATTTCTCCCACTGTAGCCATAAATGGTCTCCCAAGGATCAAAGGCATCTCATAGTCCTTGCTCATCTCAATAACCTGAAATTCAGTATGCATAATACAATCCCCAACCTTGACAGGAATGTTGCGAATTGTACCATAAGAGACTGCTCTGGAAGAGTTTACAAAAGCAAGAGTCATCATAGAAGGCTCAACATCAATATTACCTAGCTTGTCTACAACCGCCTTTGAGACAAGATTCACACTAGACTCAGAGTCACAAAGAGCTTCCTTGAATTCAACTCCTGCGATGGAACATGGGAAAACAAACTTTCCAGGATCATCAAGGTTAGGCAATACCTTGGGTTATGGCCTCAAAGCTTCGATAAAGAGCGCTTCAATTTCCTCTTTAGTCTCTCTACAGTTTCTGAAGAACATATGCAATGGACGAATCTCCCAAGCATGTTCAAATCAGATATTTGTAGGAAGCCTTCTCACCATCTTCCTAAATCCAGCCAGCTGCTTTGCATTAATGGGATCCATCAAATGTTTAGGTGGAATTTGATAGGGAACCTTAGGAACATAAAATCGAGCTGGTGGAGTCTCAACAGATTCACTTTGAGCAGTCGCTTCAGAGCTAGCAGAGTGCATTGTTTTCTCTTCTACGCTCAAAGCAGTTTCAGCATGCAGATGCTCTGTTGCATTACAATGCTCAACCCTAGGATTTTTATCTATTTTTCCAGGGAGTGTCCCTTGCTGCCTCTTGACACTTTCAGCTGTTTGAGCGAGAGCAATGTCAATCTGGCGCATGTGGTTGCTCACAGTGTCATACTTAGTATTCAGCTCAGTGAACATGTTGTCGATTTCTGTGGTAGCCTGGTTCAACGCCTTGACTTGAATCTGTTGACTCTGGAGCAGCTGATGCATCATGTTCCCTAAGACCTTTAGCTTGTACTGCTGTCCGCTTGATGCTGCTGGAGCAGTTTGCTGATTGCTCTGCTGCTTCTGCTGGTTCTGGTGTTGATCTTGGTTCTGGAAACGGTTCTGGGACTGACTGAAGACGAAGGTCTTTCCCTGAAAACTCTGTGGAAACCCTCTTTGCTGAGCAGCACCTTGAGCTTTATTGTTCTGGGCTTGATCCCCAGGGTTTTCTACATTGTTGCTCCGGTAAGAGATCAAGGTGGGGTTGTTCCTGCTGTTTAAGTTCTGGTAGTAGTTCTTGTTTTGAATATACCCTTGACCATTCATGTAGAGCACTTCCTGGTGATCGTCTCCTTTATGTCCATCTTTTGCGGCCTAGTCCTTAGCTATCTGCTCAGGTGTAGCTTCATCCATATACAAGACTTGACCTTTGTTGCTCTTGAGGAGCATATCAACCTTGGCAGTGAGTTCATCTTTCCATTGAGCGTCAATCCTGTTGACTTTCTTGGAGCGATCAGTCTCTGGGTTCTTGTTGGCTGAGCTAGCCGACATGTTCTCTATCAGCTCAAACGCTCCTTCAGTAGTTTGAGTCATTAAATCTCCCTTACTCGCAGAGTTCAAGGCATTGCGGAACTCCCAATCCACACCATCATAGAAAATCCCTAGAATGTAGTCCTGATCAAACCCGTGATGAGGGCACTCTCTGAGTATGTCATTGAATCGCTCCCATGCTTCATTAAAGGGTTCATTGGAGTGCTGCTTGAAGGAGGAGATCTTGTTCCTGAGAGCAGTCGTTTCTTCCTTTGTGTAGAAGTGACTCAAGAAGGTAGCTCGAACCTGCTCCCATGTAGTGAGAGAGCCAGTAGGCAGTGATTTCAGCCACCTTGATGCCCTGTCGGCAATAGAGAACGGGAACAACATACACTTGACAAAGTCAGGTGAAACCCCGTTTGAGCGAGTCATAGCACATATCTCCTCAAAGGTTTCGATGTGTTCCATTGGTATTTCTGCCGGGAGACCATGGAACATCTTCCTCTGCACCAGAGAGATCATGGAGGCCTTGATCTCGAAATCCTGCCGAGCACAGGGTGGAGGAACAATGGCTGAGCGAGTGGTTGGAAAGTTACGAGGAAGATTCCTCTCTCCAATCCGAGTTGGTTGCTCATGTTGTTGCTGCTGCTGAGAAACCGCTTGTTGAGCTTGCAAGGCATGTTGCATCTGCTGCATCCGTTGTTGCATCAAAGCCATTGCAGCAGTTAGATCATGCTCATTGTTATGATCGCCCATGTTGGCGTGAGTAGGTCTTGATTGAGTTCGGTTGTTCTAATCTTGCGAGTTCTTGATTGCTGAGGGTGATTAATGGACTTGAGGTGTTGCTTCGAGTATTTCTACTTGACATACACCTGGAACATCACCTGCAAACAAGAAAATAGAGCAAGTTATATGTTTTAGACAAAGTATAAAACCAAGAAAATATAGGTAAAAGTTGGTCCCCGGCAACAGCGCCAAAACTTGATACACTAAAAATCGGATCTTGCTACTGTCAAGTTAACAATTGTAATTATAGTACTTGAGATTCAATTCCAGAGGCCCGTTTTACACTATATCTTAAGATTTTAGTTTCTTAGCTAAAACTTTCAGATTTAACAGAGAACAAGGTAAAAGTAACAGAGATCAAGGTACGGTTTGAGTTGTTTTAAATTTGGGAGAAAGCTAGCCTAGGGTGATTAAACGAGTGTTAGATATCATTAAGCCACACAATTATTCAAGTTTGAATTAAGAACAAGCCCAGAACATAGATCAATGGCTAGAACAGCCCACTGTCGTGGCGCTTGTTCCTTTCAGAAAACAGCCCTGGAGACTAAGCTGTCGCTTGTTCCGAGTTCTGTCTATGAACAGTAACGATCAGGTATATTCAGTTCATATTATAACCTAATATCTACTTTCGATGATTAGGGATATAATACTTATTCTAAACAGTTCAGGCAATCTATAACAAGGTTAATGAATAGATGAAACCCTAGGTCTAACATAAAGTGATCAGATTCATGCTAGCATTAAGTTAAGTTTAGAATAAAGGCTATCAATGAACATACAACTTATTTTTGTGTAGCTTAATAAATCCAACACCCTAACACCCTAAACTAACAAGATCGACTACACAGCAATCATGGCAATAGACACAGTAAGAAATACTGAATAATACTCCATAAAATGAAATCAAAAACTAAAAATAGGGTTCAAGAAATCTTCTCTAATCGCGAGAACATGGTGAAGATTTCTTTCTCCCTTACAAAGTAATGAATCCGAATGAGTTTTTACTGAAAAATATGAAAGAAAATTGATCTGAGTGAGTATGCTCCTCCTAATAGTCGTGCCCCTCTTTTTAAAGCTTTTTGTGGCGGCTGGAAGGAGGGGAAAATAAAATTAGAGTAAATCCTGAGAGAATCTGCAGTTTCCTAAAATATCTCCGCGGGGATCAAGGCTCTACTTGATCTCTAGGGTTGTTCTCCGGGACATAATTCAAATTTCCTCTTTTTCTTCTTGTTTCCCTCCAAAGTTCCACAACCTCTTTTGTACATGAAATATCTCGAATAGAGCTGTAAGTACCCTACAATTGCATGAGAAAGATCAATAAATCACAATCAAAGTATGTTAAAAACACACTATATCAGCACGTCATCGACTGAGCAGAGTTGGTTGCTAATTGGTTAGCAGAGTTCTTCTGTGGTGACTGGAAATCTTTGATTAGGATGAGATTGTCTTTGATTGGGATGAGATGGCATTGATTGTTTAGGAAATATTTTGACCAAGGATAAAGATCATTTATGGCTAGAGGTGAGGTTGTTACTGGAAATTGCAGAGACGACTAGCAAGGGGTCTTGTCTCATAGGCACATCACGATGGGGTCGAGCTCGTCGCTTGGCAAGGGATCTTCTATGGTCTTTGATGAGCTGGGAGTTGGAGATGGGGTTGACAACGAGCTGGGACATCACGATGGGATCAAGCTCATTGCTTGATAAGTTTGGAACAAGCTGGTTTGTTGGGAGATGAGCTGGTGGCGTGGTGCATTCATCGGGTTTCAAAAAACAAGAGATGTATTTGCATTGAGATGGAATCACTATTTCGATGAGGCCGAGCTCCTCTTTGACGGATCTGGGATATATGATGGGAGGTTCGAGGCGTATATTATAGATCCAAGCTCGTCGTTGATGGTTGTGCATCCACTGATGGTGATCCCGAGCTTGTCGAGAAAGTTACAAGGTCGTCTATAACGGGAGCGAGTTCATCTATCGAGGGGTCGAGCTCCTCATGCCTTGCTGGAACTGGTTCTTTGACAGGACCGAGGTTGTCTTAATTGGTTTCGAGCTC
Source organism: Moricandia arvensis (assembly GCA_905132765.1). NCBI lineage: Eukaryota > Viridiplantae > Streptophyta > Magnoliopsida > Brassicales > Brassicaceae > Moricandia > Moricandia arvensis. The sequence goes on from CAJHQP010001527.1 coordinate 50,434, forward strand.
GTCTGTGGTGGCCTTGAGATCGTCTCTTTGAGGGATTAAGCTCCTCGTGCCTTGCTAAGAATTCTTCAACAGGGTCAAGCTTGTCTATGATGGGTCTGATATTGTTTGGGACAAAACCAAGCTCTTCTAGGGCGAGTATTAGCCTTGGGTTGCTGTTGAGAGGGAGCATGTTGTCGAGAGTTCATCGTCAGGAGAGCTTGCGTGATTGGGCTTGTCATTTGATTTTTTCTTCTTTGCTCGTCGTTTGATCGAATCGAAGATGTTGTTGTTTAGCCTGAGCTCGGGGACGTAGCTGTTCGTTAATGGAGTGGGACCGACAAAGACGAAGATTATCGTGGCTTGGAGGTCGTCATAGTTGATTAATGGATAAGGTCCACTAGTTGGATTCTTGAAATGTGATTCTTATTCCAAAGAAAACAAATGGCTACTTTAGGCCTTATTTTAACGGAGTTTGTATGAGTTTTTGTATAGCGAGGAGAAAATAAGGAATTGTGTTTTGTTTTTTTTTCTTATCGCATACTTTGTTTTGTTTACCGTTGTTTTTTTTGTTTTTGTTTTTTGCCAAACTTCAAACTTTGTGTGGTTGAGATGTTTGACAAATCCGATCTGATAAAAATGATTTTTCAAAAGACGAGGTCACCGAGGTTGTCAAGACAAGTTGGTCGAGATAATGTCGCCACAATATGGTAATTAATCAGGGACAAGGTCACAGTGATGCAATCATCCGGGATATGGTCACGGTGATGTGGTAACCATCGCCGCCATATGAAGATTACAATTGCTATGGAGTTGATCTCACCAGATGTTTCCTTGTTGGCCGGCTGCACCAGGTCGCATTGCTGGTTGACTGGCCATAGGTCGTTGTCGCCACACTTGTCATGTTGCTTGCGCGGATGCTACTAGCAACGAACATGTAGACGATGCTGGCAGCAAGCAGAAAAATTGTGATGTTGGCAACAAGCAGGCAAACATTGTTGTTGGCAACGAGCAGGTGGACGCTGCTGGCAGCGAGAAGACAGATGTTGATGCTGGCGACGAGCAGGAAACATTGTTGTTGGCAACGAGCAGGTGGTCGTTGATGGCGATAAGCAGGTGGTCGCTGATGGCGACGAGCAGGTGAAGCGAGCAGGTGGACGCTGCTTGCGACGAGCAGGTGGACGCTGCTGGCGACGAGCAGTTGGACGCTGCTGGCGACCAGCAGGTGGACGCTGCTGGTGGCAAGCAGGTGGACGCTGTTGGCGGCGAGCAGGTGGACGCTGCTGGCGGCGAGCAGGTGGACGATGCTGGCGACGAGCAGGTGGACGCTGCTGGCGACGAGCAGGTGGACGCTGCTGGCGACGAGCCGGTGGACGCTGCTGGCGACGAGCAGGTAGACGCTGATGGCGACGAGCAGGTGGTCTCTGCTAGCGACGAGCAGGTTGACGCTGCTGGCGACAAGCAGGTGGAGGCTGTTGGCGACGACCAGGTGGACGTTGCTGGCGACAAGCAGGTGGACCTTGCTGGCGACGAGCAGGTGGACGCTGCTGGCGACGAGCAGGTGGACGCTGCTGGCGACGAGCAGGTGGACGCTGCTGGCGACGAGCAGGTGGACGCTGCTGGCGACGAGCAGGTGGACGCTGCTGGCGACGAGCAGGTGGACGCTGCTGGCGACGAGCAGGTGGACGATGCTGGCGACGAGCAGGTGGACGCTGCTGGCGACGAGCAGGTGGACGCTGCTGGCGACGAGCAGGTGGACGCTGCTGGCGACGAGCAGGTGGACGCTGCTGGCGACGAGCAGGTGAACGCTGTTGGGGACGAGTAGGTGGACATTGCTGGCGACGAGCAAGTTGACGCTGTTGGCGACAAGCAGGTAGTCGTTGTTGGCGAAGAGCAGGTGGACGCTGCTCGACGAGCAGGTGGTCGCTGCTGGCGACGAGTAGAAAGATGTGTAGTTAGTTGAAGTGTTTTTTTTGTGCTAAGTGGTTACGTTGAAACTAAGACTGCCACATGTGTTGTTCATTGGTTGCACGGGATTTGCGATCCCCTCATAGGTCTCCCTGTTGTTTTGGTTGTACCGAGGTCGCCATTGCAGATACAACGTTGGTGGCTAGATGACTCGAGGCTGTCGATGTAGACTTAGCGTTGATAGCTGGTTGGCTCGAGATCGTCGCCACTAACATTGTGTTGTTGGCATGTTGGTCCGTGGTCGTCACCGCATGCACGACATTGCTTGCTGGTTGTCCTGAGGTCGTTTCCGTATACACGTTGTTGGCTATCTGTTCCGAGGTCGTCGCCGCGTACATGGTGTTGTTGACTGCCGGGACCGAGGTCATCGCGACATGCATGGTGTTGCTGACTGGTTCCCTCGAGATTGCTACTCCCAACGCTGTTTCTGAGTTGTTGATGATTGCAGAATTCAAGGCATCCGCTTGCGCCGAGGGTTCTGTGACTGTTGAGCTGTCTTGAAGTAGAGAACAATCTCCGGCCCCACGGTGGGCGCCAATTGTTGAATTCATAATGCGGTCGGTGATGTAATATAGTAACAAGATGTGAAGGGGTGGAGATTTTCGTATTAATGATCAAAAGTAAACAAACTCGGTCAATTACAATAACTAGAGATGCTCGTTTATACAATTGTCTAAACAAGTATCTCTCTAATTTTTTGGTCTCTGATGTCTGGGACGAGCTCGTCCAATGGCCGAGGTCGTCTAAGACTCTGGTGGTGATTGAAGAGGCGGTACTCTCAATTTTCTGTACATTTTTGTACGTTTCTTACTATCCTCTCAATGGATCTGACACTCTCTATTTATAGTAAAACAACTTTTTTTTTCTAGCTAAATCATCATTTGTTGCTCAACGGGCCAGGCCTGATTTTGGGCTTAGCTCTTAATGGGTCCGTGCTAAGCCCATCTCCAATAGTCACCTAGAGAAAGTGATTCATAAAGATGAAAAAAGCTACTAGAAGCCCATCCAAAATTATTTATTACATTGTCATAACACAACTTATAAGAAAAATTATTGTTGGAAACTATAGCATACATTGGTTTTGAGCCTGAATACAGTCTTGGACTTTAGTCCTTTAATATTTACACTATAATGTCACTGAACATATAAATAATTCTTCTTTTCAATAATGTTATCTTTTCCGATTAATTTATACATATTCCTAATTATAATTTTGCCAACAAAAACGAAAATAATGAATTCAAGTCTTCAACGTAATTTTTTTATTAACTAAAGAGATTATTTACGTTTATGCATCTACTCATGAACATAATTGGGAGAATGCCCTTTACATGTAAAAATTATTTTACTACAGAAATACTCTTAATTAGTTGAAAAATTAATGAAAATGTCAGACAATTTTTGTTAGTGATAAACCAAAGCATTGAGACCATCAACACTAATTATATTCTTTCTCTTTCTTTATCTCAAACCATAACTTTTTCATATTTCTGAAAGAGATTTTAGTTTTTTTAATTTTCTTGTAGATGCTCCCAACTTTTCTTCAACATTTCGTATTTATCATCAAAAATTTACAGTTTGAATCGGAGGACTTTAGAATAATTAAAGTATCGATTATTTCTGCCACTCGTTTAGAATCTACTACCACACTAGTTATCACAATAACATCGTCAAAGTAGAAAGAAGTTCTCCTCCATTCCCTTGTTTATCTTCCACATACAGCCTAACGACGATCCGTCCTCATCAAGTCATTTTATGACTTGGTACTACCAATCGTGCCATTGATTCAACACTCGTGGCTGTTCTAGGTCTTCGTCTTGTGCATGTCTACACTTCTCGAATTAAGGAAATCACAAACACCTTCATGTCACTCATCCTTGGACTCCTCCGGCAAATAATTTTTTTACAAAATAACTGTAAGGAGCATATACATGTTTTGTTAGATGATACAAAGTTTGTTAGCTAATACAATTTTTTGATAATATCCATGTAACCCGATATTTACTTAGTTACCTTATAATATTTATGAGAAAATCACATAAAAAATCATGAAGTTAGCAAAAGTTTGCACTTCAAACCTCGGGGCTCAAACGCTAACACTTTCAACAATGAAACTTGTATGAATGGCACATTAAACATCGAAATTAACTTACTTGTTGCACACGTTAAAATTGTGACCGGTTACTATTCATAGCAGGTAAAATCGGTGGTGACGTGGCGGTTTATTATTTTAAAAACCAATATATTTAAAATTATTTTAATTAAAAAACAAATAAAATTAGATAAAATTCAATATAAATTTAAAAAATTGATACAAATTCAGGAAAACTCAAGAATACAAAATAAAATTCAAAAATTCAAATATTAATAATAACAGTAATAAAAATAAATTCAAAAATTCAAAAAATTATAAGAAAATAAAAATAAATTGTAAAAATTGACTAGACATAAGATAAATTAGTAAAAAATAATAGAAAAACGAAAAAAATAACTAAAAATGATAAAAATTTAGAAATTAAAAATAAAAAATAAATAAATTTTAAAAAAATTGATAAAAGCTAGAAAAATAGAAAATTTATAAAAAAATGGAAAACAAATAAAAATTCAAAAAATCGAAAACTGAAAATTAGAAAAACCAAGAAATTGACAATAGTTTAAATTTTCAAGTGTTTTGTTTGAGTCCAAATATTTAGGACCAAAGGATCCAAACCCGACAATCGAACAATTCTTGAACTCAAACCTCTTTGGTGTTTAGGTAGGCATATGAATGTTCGAGTGCCGGGTTTGGATCCTTCAGATCCTAAATATTTGGACTCAAACAAAACACTTGAAAATGTAAACTATTATCAATTTCTTGGTTTTTCTAACTTTCAATTTTCAATTTTTTGAATTTTTATCTGTTTTCCAAATTTTTATAAGTTTCCTATTTTTCTATCTTTTATCAATTTTTACAATTTATTTATTTATTATATTTTTAATTTCTAATTTTTTTTATCATTTTTTAATTTTTTTCTTCGTTTTTCTATTATTTTTACTAATTTGTCCTATTTCTAGTCATTTTTTACAATTTATTTTTATTTTATTATAATTTTTTGAATTTTTAAATTTATTTTTATTACTATTATTATTAACATTTGAACATTTGAATTTTATTTTGTTTTATTGATTTTTCCTGAATTTGTATCAATTTTTAAAATTTATATTGAATTTTATCTAATTTTATTTGTTTTTAATTAAAATTATTTTAAATATATATTTAAAAAAAAACACCATGCCACCACTGATTTTACCTGCTATGAACTAACCAGTCATAATTTTGACGTGTGCAACAAGTAAGTTAATTTCGATGTTTAATGTGTCATTCATATAAGTTTCATTGTCGAAAGTGTTAGCGTTTGAGCTCCGAGGTTTGAAGTGAAAACTTTTGCAAACTTCATGATTTTTTTATGCGATTTTCCCTAATATTTATTTCAATTCTTTCGGATTTTACATTTTTTACTCTTTCGATTACATGTTTTATTAGTTGTTACAATAATACACTGCTAATTGACAAATACTTTTATAAAATACTTGTTGTTAGTTGATACATTGTTTGTTAACTAATATATGATTTGATAAATGGTTTGTCAACTTATACATTATTTTGGTACATGGATTATTGGCAGATAAATAAGTTGATATGTTGGTTGTTAGTTAATAGGTTGTTTGATAAATTGTTTGGCAATTGATAAATGATTTGTTATCTTGTACATATTTTGTTAGCTGATGCATATACCAATACTATTGATAAATGGTTGGTAAGATGTTTCAAAAAAAATTTTCCTTAAATGGTACATGGTTCATATAGCTAATAAATGGTTTGATAAATTGTTTGTCAACTTGTACATTGTTTTGATACTTAAAATTAGATTTTATTAATACATATATCTTCAGGTTTGTAACCTCAAAATTAGATTCATATATGGTGTTAATACATAGTTTAACAAATGGTGTGTTAGTTGATAAATGATATGTTATCTGATATATGTTTTGTTAGCTGATGCATAGATTGATACTAAAGAATTGATAAATAGTGAGTAAGATGTTAGCAACTACGTGTGTTAGCAGTTAGATAACATTATTACTAAAGTGTGCACTATAATGTTATCAATTAAAGGTGGTATTGTACTTACATTTTTGAGTTGTTACCAATTGCTTGTAGGTGTGAAATCTATATTAGACGATCATACAGAGGGTTGGTGCAGATTATGGTTGGTATGATGAAGAGGAAGACAAAGCTTTTGATAATTTGGTCAGGCGTGATGGTGAAGGTTATGCCCGTAAACCTATTTTTATGCGGTGACATTATGTATGCTACTTGATGTTATATGTGTACCTCAAAAATTAAGTTTGTTTGTCTTTTATTTGTAATGCTTAAATTTTATTTAAAGTGCTACTTCATCAAAAAATGCTAGACGCGCTTGAGTGGACCTTATCAATTTTGTTATCTCCTTAATGTTTAGGTTACTCCAACATTAACCAATATTCTTCTATAATTAGCTACAATCTATTTAAATAGTCGTTAAAATTTCACTTTATGTCACACTATACATTCACAAATTATTCTTAAAATAGCATTTATGATCCATCTTTACGTCGTTGATACTTTATATTGCATTGGAATAACTAAAATCATAGCAGTGTTTTGGTGTTTCTTAATTGTGTTAAGAAGTTGAATCATAATACATTCTTCTTTCACTAAATTTTAATCATACGAAATTGAGCGCTAAAAAGTTCACTAGCCGTGCGCTTGTTCTATAACAAGGCTGCGTTAACCATTGAAACGTGGTTAAATGCCAACCGGTTGTCAACTGCGAGGTTTTGAGCCAAATCGTTCAAAAACACAAAAATTAGCAAAATAATCAATTTTTCTAAATTATGAGTTTAAAATCACATAATATGATGAAAATCTACTAAAGGTAAGAATCGTGAAAAAATAAGTACAAAAATGTTCGTATTCCCGAGAAAAAAATGGAAGCGAAAATTAGGGTTACAGCCAAATTGACTGAGGAAGAAGACGAGGATGTTTTCGTAATCACCCTCATAATGGAAAAGGTGAAAAGATCACTAAAAATGCATTAAACGCTACTCGGACCGACCCCTTTTACATTTAATAGAATTCTCAAACTATTAGACCGCAATCAATTTACATGTTTACAATACATATATATCCCAAAATATAAAATAAATTTTTAAAATTAATCCTCGATTAATCTTTGATTAATCTCGGATTTTTTCATAATTCACTAGCCGTAACCCGCGTGTACGCATAATGCCTAGCGAGTTTTCTAACAAAGGCTACTACAATCATTTGCACATTATCTTTTCAATTTTATGAAATGCTAAATGTCCGGTGGACTCCTATGTTAACCGATATCCTCGTACAAATTAACTGCTACCTAATTGTGTAGTTCTTAAAAAAATTATTAACCGCTAATACTATATATTTTTAAATTATCATTAAATAAATTTACCAAGCGTTTCGTCGTGAATGACATTATATTGACCACTGAAATAACTAAAATCATAGCAGTGTTGGTGACTAGAGTTTTTATGCTATAGGCTAAATTAAATAAATATTTTTTTTACTAAATTGTTTTGTAATCAAAAGATAGTTTTGTAAAATAAAAGTTTCAGAGAAAACTTAACTCAAAAAGACTTCTTATTATTTAAGCTCAGTTATTTTCCTCTTTAGCTTTCCGAAGCATCATCAGTAATAACGTCCACACTGCAAACACAAAAAGGCGAGCAAGCATGTGGACGAGAAGTGTAGTAGCTGCAGGTCTACCCAGATGAACAGAGACCTACGATATATGTCAGACGATCTTTAGCTCTCATTCCTCTGTCCATTGCCGAAAAGAACATTTGACGCAAGGGCTTTCTCGTCAAAACAAAAGCACAAGTGTATGAGTTGGGCCTAATAAGTCACGTCGTTGCTAAACCTGCAATTTGAGCCTCGCTTAAGGGTATTCCCCTAATTAACCCTTAACTAAATTACTGTGTCAAAAATCTCAGGAAAATGGAATGGTATAATAACGCTGTAACCTGCAGCTTTTTTTTCTTCACCTACAATGATCTGGTTTTAATAACTGTAACTTGCAGCTGTAGTTCTTCACCTATAGCTGATGGACCTGTATACAAAGCAATGGATGATAACTTTAGTTTCTTTTTTTGAATAATTAAAATCATCACTTCAAGTCTTCATTCATATCATACTTATATTCATAATTATTTCTCCAAACTCCAACGTTCAGTCACGTTATAATTCGCATTAGGCGTGGGCATTACGGGTATTGGTTCATTTCGGTTATTTTGGGTATCGGATAATTCAGATAGAGGATTAGAGGATCCATTTACTATTTGGTCTATTTTTGGTTCGGTTTGGTTCGGGTAGTTTTAGGTTCGGTTCGGATAGTAAAACTAAGAACCAGAAAATACCTGGAAGAAATTCGGTTCTCATTTGGTTCTGGTTCCGATTCGGTTAGCTTGGGTTAAATATCAAATATTTTGGATAAAATATCAAATAATTAAGATAATTCGGATAAAATTCTTGGATATTGTAGATTACTTTGAATATTGATATAACCTATTTACTACCAGTTTTAGGTCATGTTATAGGCTCTATTTAGGGTCTATTATATGTGTTCAGGCTATGTTTTGGAGTATTTACAGAGCTATGAACGTTTTGGAGATATATGGTGATACTTGGAGCTTTTGGAGCATTTAGAGGAGAAGAATCTGTAGCTGACCATTTAAGGAGTCGAACTACAAGACTGTCGTCGATCGACGACACAAAATTGGCGTTGACCGATGTTAAAAGACCAAGGTCGACCGATGCTGCACACTTGCCATCGGTCGACGTCCAAATCGAACACAGTCGATTCAAAGCCCAAGTTAGAGACAAATGACAAAAAGCCCTGGATGAATTTTGACCTAAGTTTTAGGGTTTTTATATTTATGCCTTATGTATTGGAGGAGTGCCAACGTGCATGTGTGCATGAAGTGCAGAGTTTTGTGCACAAGAAGTTTTAGTTTTCTATTATAGTTTTAGAGTTTTTAGGGGAGAAGATTCATAAATTCTTAGGGATATTTGTATTGGAACCCCAATATTTTATTTATGCGTTATATTCAGACTATTGTTCTTTCTCTAATTATGTCTGAGTAGTTATCAACTAGATTTATGGTTGAATGATAGTAATGATAGCAATCATGGATTAGCCCAAAAGTAGGATTGTTAGGTTAATTTAATATCCATCAATTGAGTTGTGCTTTATGCTTGCATTCTAGAGTAACTAACTAGGATTTCGAAAGTAGGACATGGACGACTACGAGAGTAGGTTCTATGCCAGAATATACTCCATAGAACTAGGTTGTTAAGCGCATGCAAGAACTGGTCTAATAAGTCTGGTGGACTTATCAAATCTCATTCTCTCTTCCTTCTGATTTCACCGTTGATCGACATCAGACCTTAGTCGTCGATCGATGGTCTTTCCTTTTGCTCGCATACAAGAGTTGGAGTTAAAAGGGTCAGAATAGTTAATATTTGAGTTCTAGAATATTTACATTTCCGTGCTTCTTATTCCCTATAATTCATTAGGCTTGAAACCCTAGATCTAGCATATTTACATTTACATCTAGTTAATTTATTAGCATATTTTCATATTTGCATTATTAGAATATTTCCATATTGCATCCCTACTTCTTGATAAGGAATATTTCCTTAATTAATCGTTCACCACTGATATATATATTCACCTAGCTTAGTCTTTAGAAATAAGAAATATATTGTGTGCCATTGCTCTCAGTGGATTTGATCCCTAAGTACTACACATGATCTCTCTTGGCAAGAGTATTATTTGTATGTTAAGATTATGGTTAATTTGATAGTTAAATGTTTAGGATATTTATACCATGCTAGAACAATATAACACACCATGTCAAATTTGGCGCCATTGCTAGGGAGCATTGATCGCCATTAGATTTAATTTCTAGGATTTAGTCTAGGTTTGTTACTACTTTTCAAGTTACTAACTTTTCTTTTCCTTTCTTTTCCAGGTGCATGCAAAGACACACCATGAGCAATAAATGACAAGAATTGCTATTCTCTGACCCCGACAAACTCGAATGTACGATCCGCAAAGAAAGACGACAAGCATCGATCGACACCACCTATACAATGTAGACTGACACTTCTTTACGGACAACATCGACCGACATCAGAACTCGAGCATCGACCAACACTGACCACATAATAACGATCAACATCAACTTACCCGCATCAATTGACAGAAGCAGACGAGTTCAGATGGTTGCGACTTTAATATTGACTCATGATGAGAATGGAAAACTGCATGATCTCGGCGGTCATCTGCGTAATGCAGCAGGTCAAAAGATAGACGATCAGGGGATTGTATTCCCTGATACAGAAGCAGAAGAAGACGCTGCAGCAGCTCAACCTGAAGCTAATGCCCAAGCTGATCAGAGAACACTGGCTGACTACAACCGTCCATACCAGTTCAACGCCAATAGATCCACCATTTGTCCTCCAACTTTTTAGAGAAACGATTTTGAAATCAACCCCGCTTTCTTCGGACTTGTAGCACAAACACCTTACTGGAAATCAATCGTCCTGGTTTCAACAGGAATTCCTATGGGAATGGTCAAAGGAGTAACTTTAATCAGGGTTCACAGCGAAAACCATTCAATAACAACAGAACTTATGGATCTTCTTACTACCAGAATCCTCCTCCAGAAACTCAAGAAAGCAAGATCGAAGCAATGGTTGACAGAGTTTTAGAGGGACCCCAAAAGATGACTGTGGATTTCAATGGAAAGATAGATGGGCTGTACCTCAACCTCAACACCAAGTTTGAAAATCTCAACACACATGGGAAGAAGCTGGAGAATCAGGTGCTGCAAACAAGTGAAACCATTAGGAGGCATGAGAGCCTGATCAAGGAGAAAATAGAGTCTGTACAGATGCACCACGTAAATGCATTGATTGACGATGATTTTTGGGAGGAATTTAAGAGGGAAAAGCTCCAAGAAGGAGTTTTTTGTGTGCAAAGTTCCATGTCATTCGGCAGTTCGCATTGGTGTCGATCGACACCAAGCAATGAGTAGCGGTCGACAATGATTCCTACAGTATCAGTAGCTTCGTGTGAATCGACTAACGTAGATCGACACCGTCACCAGACAATCGTCCGACAGAGAGATAGAGGTATCGATCGACAATGCGACTGAGCATCGATCGACAGATGAGAAAGTCGGTTCGACTGCGAAGCATCGCTGCGAATTTGATTGTGTGTCCAACCATAACGGTTTCAGAACAGCATACTGACACGTCTGAAGCTATGGATCTTGATATAGAAGATGAGGGACACTCCAAGAGGAATCAAAAGATCCCTAAAAATCAACGCAAAGAAGCTAATGAATAAAAGATGGATAACTTTGCCAAAAGTGTTTTGAAAATTTCTTTAGATACTTTTTTGATGTAGCTTATTATACTCACAGTTGTGGATGTTTTTCAGGGAAACAAGGGAGACAGACGATTATACAGAGATCATGTTCAATCATCTCAGAGAAAAGATGAAACAGAGGACTTGTCTGAAGAAGAAAAGTGATTCTTGGAAATTCGTGGTTCCATGCTTCATCAAGGGCAACAAATACCCCAATGGCCTCTGTGATACTGGATCATCAGTGAACAATATGCCAAAAACTATTGCAGAGGACCTGAACCTGAAAGTGGAACCCTCCAATGATTCTTTCACATTTGTAAACTGCTTAAAAGTGAACTCCAGAGGGATGGTAAAATATGTTCCAATACAGATTAACAACACCTTAGTCCCAATAATCTTCCACGTGATGGACATCATGATAGATTGGAACTCTTCATTACTACTTGGGAGAGCATTCATGGCTACCGTGGGAGCTATCTGCGATATGAAATTAAAAAAATTTGTATCTATCTTTAATTAATCAAAATATTTTCTATGAACCTGTCAAAAATAAGAACAAGACTACTCTGACTGAATTGCCTAATGATGCAGAACTTGTGGCCACATGCTTCGGCGATTATGAGTTCAATGAAGAGTCAGAAGATGGAGCATCGATCGATACCCATCCCAGACAATCGATCAACGTGTTTGCAGTTCAGCAATCGGTCGACACCCACCCTTCGTTATCGATCGACAACCCTACTCCAAAACCGATCAACAACTGCTACAAATGGTGGTTACAACCCAACCTACCTCGAGTACGACGAAGACTATAAAGAAGAAGAGATAATTGAGTATTGTGGTATTGCTATGGAAGAGGCTGGTGTTTATCACATTTCCCATTGACTTGGGAAATCGACATCGATTGACGGTAACCTTACGCCAATGATCGATACTGAACATGAAGCAGAGTCCGAACTAGATTCAGCTGCAGAACGCGAGAAGGAATATGGTTATCTAAAACCAGATGAACTCGGTATCATGAGAGATCCAGATGGTCACGCAAGAGCTATGGATGGCAGACTACTAAATGTCACGAGGGAAGATATAGCGGATATACTTCCCTTGGCTACGGAGCTAGAAACGTTTTTGTGCAACAATATGGTTATCAGCATCGATCGACGGTCACCATACACCATCGATCGACGGTCACCATACACCATCGATCGACACACGTCCATCATGCCGAGGATACGGTGAAGCTTACGAAAAAATAGGATGAAGATCACAGAGAGGAAGAGCTGATTGAATATCGCGGCCTAGCATCATAAGACGCTGACAAGTTGATGAACGTGACAGTGGATAATCGAGCATCGACCGACGACATCTCCTGGCCCTCGAACGACATCAGACGTGAACTAGAACACGAACTTGGAGCAGAAGATACATATATTGGTTATCTTAGACCGGATGAGTATTGAATTTTCTGAGACCTAGAGGGACGTGCACAGACTCTTTATGGGATAATCCTACATATATCGAAGGAGGATGTAGAAGATGCCCTTATTATGGCTAATGGATAGGGTAATTTATTTGGACAACAGCAGCAGCCATCGATCGACATGCATCTTACAGCGTCGTTCGACAATGACGAGCAGAAGAACGAGAAGATCCGTAATGTTCCATACACTTCCAAGCATCCTAGATCGATCAACAACATCCATCGAGCATCGATCGACATAAACTTTCTGGAGGTACACAAACTTCGTCCTTCCACTGCCTATAATTGAGGAAGTCCACAATCAATCGATTGGAACAAACCACCATCGATCGACTGGCGTTTCGAGCAAGGTACGAGAGATTTTGATGGTAAGGGCAAAATACTTTTTCATTGGGAAAAGAAAGATGAGTATAACATCTACAGAGATGAGAATGATAATGCACGAGCTACAGACGAAAGAGTAGTGAATGTGCAAGCTGAAGACATCAGAGCAGTTCTAGAGAGAGCTAATTTGTTTGAGCAGAGCTACATATGTTTACCAGAACATGCAACAAAGATCGCTATGTCTATGAAGAAATCAATGGACATACATCAGAGCAGTGATTGGTGATATTGTGCACGAGATCTACAAAGCTCAAGAGAGGTCACTGGATGATTTCTACAAGAGACTGGTTGATGTTTACTATCCTATAGACAACTGCCTTACCGGTTTGACTGCACGCATAGATGAGATGAAGTAAGTTTTGGATATTGTTCAGAAACAGCATGCGATTGGGGCAGACGGACTGGCATCGATCGACGGCAACATAAGGCAATCGATCGACACTGAAGCCAACAGACAGAAGACCGCATCAGAAATACAATTGGAAGATAGGTTCAGTGAGATCGCTTTTTCTCAGAGTGTGATGAATGAAGATATTTCTCAGCAACTGGAAGATATATACGAGACTACAGCTGCCAAACTTAGAATGCTACATCTTAGTATTGAGAATCTACAAAGGGGAATGCATTCAATGGAGGATGCTAGAGGGGTAATAAGTAATGAGAAACCAGTGGAAATGAGGCAATGAATAGCTTCATTGGTACATGGTTTCAGAAGAGCAAAGAAGATGTAGACACTTGTTTTCCGAGTGTTGATCCACCTCCATACTAGTTAGAAAGTTTACAACGTCGAGCTTAATACTATAACTAAGCGCTGAGTGGGAGACAACCCACTGTTTAGTAAGCCTTTATTTCGTTTTTAGTTATACTACTATCTATTTCGAGTTCTCTTTTGTTTTGTAGACTGTTTGAGTCCACCATCGATTGACACCATAGAGGCACCTTCAGTGGACAATGGATCGCAACCATCGATCGACCCCTTCCGCCAACCATTGATCGCTCTCTTACAGAGAGAGAGGTATCGAGTTTTTTATTAAACTATTTACTTATGATTTATTTTTCCTTAACCGATCCAGGAGGGATTACACTGGGGACAGTGTAATTTAATTCTGGGGGAGGTTCACTAATGCTATTTGATTTGTTTTGAGTTTTATTTAATATCTATATATATATATATATATAATTTTTTTCAAAAGTTTTATTGAGTCAAGATTTATTATTGATTAACCACACTTTAACACCATTCTTAGAAGGTTGTTTGCGAAGATTACTGGAGATACCAAAGTGGATCATCGTGCCACTATATCACACTTGCTTAGAAAGTTTGAAGGAACCGAAACTGATTTCTAACACTAATCCTGATAATATTTGCTTGCTTTGGGGCTTGGTATACACTGGATTGGATTTCTTCTGCAAGTCTGTAGGTACAAGTCATTGCACCTTTGATTCCCTTCTCTCTCTCTCTCTCTCTCTCTCTTCAACATCTACCTAAAAGCTTAAAAGATTGAGATGACTTCCCGAGATGCAGAGGGGTTGGTACATTACCGGTGACCCCACTATTCTAATTCGGAGGAACGATCACTCATTGTTGGAAGTGAGGGTAGGTACATTACCGATGATCCCACTATTCGCCTACAACTTTGCCCAAAAAGCAAAAAATAAAAATAAAATCAAAAATAAGATAGCAAGATGGATTGTATTAGCATCATTGTCCATTAAGTTTAAGATCTAAAAAGATTCAGAGATAAAATGGGGAAGAAAGGAATCATATAGGACTTTGTGTCTGGTTGTCAGATACTTGCAAAGGTAAGAGTCCATGTGTCATTTGATCGATACTCCCAAGGTAAAGCCTACACTTTTATTTTACGCATAGAAATGAAATCAGTAGAGGGGTGAGTCAGACACTCAACTCCTAGGTCTGGCACATCACTCAGCTACTTAGCTTACTTCGGTTTGCACAACCTTTCTCCTTAGGCGAATATTTGCTAAGTTGTTGGTAGAATGAGTTTGGTTGTTATACTCGAATAGGGTATATAAAGTTTTTCTGTGATTGACTTGATAGGATGTGGTTGCAACAACGTAGGGTGACAGTTATAATTAGACATTATGTGATCTCCTCTTTTCAAAACCTCTTACACAGGCTTGGTTTGCTTGAGGACAAGCAAAACGTTAAGTCTGGAGGAGTTGATATAGCCTATTTATTACCTGTATTAAGCCATGTAATATACTATATTTAGGGTCTATTATGTGTGTAGGCTATGTTTTGGAGTATTTACAGGTCTAAGAACGTTTTGGAGAGATATAGAGATACTTGGAGCTTTTGGAACATTTAGAGGAGAAGAATATGTAGCTGGCCATTTAAGGAGTCGAAGTACGAGACTGTCGTCGATCGACGACACAACTTTGGTGTCGACCGATGTTAAAAGACCAAGGTCGATCGATGCTGCACACTTGCCATCGATCGACGTCCAAATCGTAGACAACCGGTTCAAAGCCCAAGTTAGAGACAAATGACGAAAAATGCCCTCGACGAGTTTTGCCTAAGTTTTAGGGTGTTTATATTATGCCTTATGTATTGGAGGAGTGCCATCGTGCCTGTGTGCATGAAGTGCAAAGTTTTGTGCACAAGGAGTTTTAGTTTTCTATTATAGTTATAGAGTTGTTAGGGGTGAAGATTCATAACTCCTTAGGGATATTTGTATTGGAACCCTAGTATTTTATATATGAATTATATTCAGACTATTGTTTTTTCTCTAATTATGTCTGAGTAGTTATCAACTAGATTTAGGGTTGAATGATAGCAATCATGGATTAACTCAAAGTAGGGTTGCTAGGTTAAGTTAATATCCATCAATTGAGTTGTGCTTCATGCTTGCATTCTAGAGTAACTAACTAGGATCTCGAAAGTATGACATAGACGACTACGAGAGTAGGTTTTGTGTCAGAATAGACTCCACTGAACTAGGCTGTTAGGCGCATGCGAGATCTGGTCTAATAAGTCTGGTGGACTTATCAAATCTCGTTCACACTTCCTTCTGATTTCACCGTCGATCGACATCAAGCCTTAGCCATCGATCGATAATCTTTCCGTTTGCTTGTATACGAGAGTTGGAGTTAAAAGGGCCAGAATAGTTAATATTTGAGTTCTACAATATTTACATTTCCATGCTTTTTATTCCTTATAATCCATTAGGCTTGAAACCCTAGTTCTAGCATATTTATATTTACATCTAGTTAGTTTATTAGCATATTTCCATATTTGCATTATTATAATATTTCCATATTGCATCCTTGCTTCTTTTAAGGGATATTTCCTTAATTAATTGTTCACCACTGATATATATTCACCTAGATTAGTCTTTAGAAATAAGAAATCTATTGTATGTCATTGCTCTCTATGGATTCGATCCCTAAGTACTACATCTGATATCTCTTGGCAAGAATATTATGTGTGTGTTAAAATTATGGTTAATTTGATAGTTAATTGTTTTAGGATATTTGCACCCTGCTAGAACAATAAAACACACCATGTCAAATATCTACGATAAAAATGTCTGGATACTTTCGGATACTTTTAGGTAGCTAAGATACTTTATAATAATTTAGTTTTTGAACTATTTTGGATACTTTAATAGATTTTTTAAATGATAAATATATATTTAGGTACATTATATGTATATATTTAATTAATATTTTACATATCCCGGTCCATGTTAGGTTCTTGGTTCGGTTCCATGCCTCACTCCATAGTATCATTTCTATATCTGCTAATTGTTAAGTGTCTCTAGGATATCTATGGATACCGTTTAAGACTTTATCATTGCGCTTCTTCCAAATTTACCATAGAAATCAATCAAATTGATGGTATGTGGTGCAATCCTCCAGAAAAAATAATTCATATTTGAATAAACCAATTGCATAGGAAATTATCTTGGTCATAGGGATCCTTGAGAAAGGCCATACTTGAATGATTGGAGGACACCAAAGAAAATTGATGGTCTTCTACAAATGATCATGTTCCCACCAGTTTGATTAATCAGTTGCTAACCTAAGATCTTGCAGATACAATACTGCACCAACCATATGATGAAGACTACGATCTTATTGGTTCCAAAGAGCTTATATTTCTAAAATACCGACCTTTAAAAGCCTGGAAAATAATGAGTTGGCCTTTTTGATTAGATACCAAAATTATTTTCCTAACACATCCGTATTAAAATCCATCAATGTCCTTAATCCTATTTCTTCATTTTCTTTATGTTGGAAAAACTTATCCCAAGAAATTCAATGTATACACCTTCATTCCCTCCCGAGTTTCACCAAAATTGTGGCACAATACTTATTAACTTTGATGTTACTATTTTTGGTAATTGAAAAAAGACATGACATGGTTTAGCATTGCTGTCGCCAATGATTTAATGTTCACTTCCTCTCCACCTTTTGTAAGAAATTTAATTGTCCATTCATTCACTCTACTATGCATTATTTCATGTAGGAAACCAAAAATTGTATTTTTGGTTATCCCAAACTCTCTGGAATCCTCAAGTATAATCTCATCCCTCCGATTTATTTATCCGTAAAATATCATGTATTTCCTGTCGAGTTGTATTATCAATCATGTGACAAAACTGTATAGAATATTTTCTAAAGTTTATTTTCCGGCCAAATACTGATTCATAGTTGTTCAGGATTTGCATAATTGTTTAGCATTCTTTCTTTTCGTTTTGCAAAAAATACTTATCTACAAAAAGAATGTGAGAAAAATCGCCAGATACACTCTTGCGACCTTTAGTCATGTTAACTTTTTCTCTCTTTATGCTTTCAATATATTTGTAATCAATGCTTCTGTGAACATAATAAATAGGTATGTATAAAGTGGATCTCCCTGTCTCAACCTCTTTTGAGGAATTATGACCTCTTGGTTTCTATTCAGTAAGACTTTATATTGCAATTATGTGATGCATTTCATCTTCTGCTGAATTAATTACAGAGCAAACCTCATTTTGTGAGCATTGCCTCAACAAATGCCCACTCAACTCTAACATAGGCTTTATGTATATCCGTTTTGATCGTCATAAATTTGTTTTGACATGACTTGTTTGTCCTCAATCCATGAAACATTTCATGTGCTATATTGTTTGAAATAATCGTCATGCCATAAAAGCCCACTGGGTCTCAAAAATTCACTTCAGAAGACAACTTCTAATCCGCTGGCACAAAATATTTGAGATAATCTTATATCCCACATTATAGAGGCTTATTGGCCGTAACTATGTCAGTCTTGTAGGTCTTTCTATTTTGAGAACCATATAGATTTTTGTCATGTTCAACCTAATATCCAACTTCCATGCCCGCAAAAAAATATTAACTAGTTCAAGAATATCAACCACATATTCCCGCTCTTTGTTGTTAATAATCTTCTTCAATCTTTTTGTACTTTCTGTAATTTTCTCGATACATCAATTTCTTCTTGAGTCTTGTTTCATCACTTTAGATCTCTTCCAATACCTTGTGCAATACCCTTATCTTATAAGATAAATTATTTTTCCTTTATCTGGTAAATTCATGTCGACAATTACTCAATTTGGTAACAAAATCTTGGCTGGATTGTCCTTCTGAAATTTCTCATCTTATAGTTATTGATTCAATTAAACACCATGTCCAATTCATTTTAATCTATCTTTAAAAAAATATAATTTATAATTAATTGATTAATATTTACCTTTATAATATTTTATAGATTAAAAATATTGTAAAATATAAGAAGTTTTGTTATCTTATGTGTATGCTATAATTTACTTTTACAATTTACAAACGAATTGATAAATTAAGTTATTTAACAAGATTTGTTATTTAATTTCTTATTTAATAATCATATAAATGTATATACAATATTATAATTTTTATATTGTGTATATATTTCGAAATTAAAATAACATTAATGTATAACACTTACAAAATTATTTAGTTATTTAGAAATTTATAACCTATAGTAAAAATGTATAATATATATTTTAAATGATTTAGTACAATTTTATTAGATTAAAATTTAAGAAAAAGCTGTATAAATATTTTTACTTATTTATTTTAGAATTTTAAATATTTAATAAATTAGTTGAATATTTAAATTATAAGTGACTTATTAAAATGTGTAATTAATATAATGATTTAAAATTTAGTAAAATCATAATTAACCCAATGTTATGTCCAAGTTATGCTTCTTTTTAAATAATATTAATAGAATAATACGTTTATTTACCGTGTCTCACATTGTTTTGATTTATTTTTACCAAATTAAAATTAAAACAGAGCAATACATATTTTTACATGTTTCACATGATTTAATGTATTTATTAAAATCGTTTTATATTTGACTAATGGGAAATCTTTCAAAATATTCTAAAATGAGATTTTGTTTTCTCAAAAGAACACATAAAACGGAAAATGATCAAAATATCTCTATAAGTTTATTTGAGAATCCAGTTTCCTACATTTCACACTCACATTTATTCTTAAAACTGTCAGTTACATAGTTAACCTTAATGAATTAACCATACCATATGTTATTGCCATTAATAATATTTTAGTTTCATTTTTGTTTGATAATTTTAATTGTATTTTTAGTTTCAATTTCCCTTTTATGTATACTATTTTAGAGACCACATAAATCATAAAAGCATATCTATTTATTTTAAAATATATAGTTTGTCTATAAAATATAAAACGTGATTTATAAAAGGAAACTTTACACAAAAAATAGTATTTTCAAAAATAATAATAGTATTTTTGAATTTATGTAACTATGAAAATTAATATCAAAAAATATATATATGGACTTCATCCCTACTTTATATTTTGTTTTACTTGTATATCAAAATATAATAAAACCAAAACCTACTATTAACTAATAATATATATAAGGTAATAAATCCAATCTCACATCTATATAATCTTCTGTACGTTTTTGAATAGAATATCACAACTCTTCTCCCATATCAGCACGTAGATGAAACTCCTTCAGAGAATCGCATGTGTGTCGTCATGCTTGAGAGAAGAATTTTGAAAGAAATAAAAGTTTCAAAAAAAGACAATTCAAAATAATGGTGGCTATCGGGTTTTTGGTCTTATATATGTCGGGTATTAGGTTAACCTTGGATCTCAATTGGGTCAGGTTTATGGCTGGAGTGGATCCAAAATTTGTGTATATGAGAAAAACCGTTTAGAGTAATGTGTTTCAACGAGCATAACAGCTCATTTAAGGGACTGAAAACAAAAGGGGTTTTAATACATATGGTAAACAAAGCTCTTATTACCAGTTTTAAGGATTGTGTTTAGTGTTGTTTCACCTTAGGTATTCTATTTTTTCTAGTATACAACTCGTTAAGGTTATATTTAGTGTCTCCTTTAGGGTTTGTTTATGGTCTCGTTAGGGTATGTTTATGGCCTCAATTAGTGTTTGTTTATGGTTTCATTTGGGGTTTGTTTAGGGTCTAAGCTATACTCATTGTTAAAACATGAAGTTACGGATGTGATGTATCATTCATAAGCTTATTTCTTAGTGCAAGTAATGTTTTTTGTTCATGAAAAAATCAGAATTCAAAACCAAAAATTATACATTAGATTAAGCATTTTACCATTCTTGTTACTAAAACTCATAATTTAACGTCCTTTCAATCAAATCTCAATCTCAATACACTTGAAATCTTTATATTTAGGAAACTCATACTTTGACATCCTCTCTATCAACTCTAGATCAATGGCTCCTTTCCATAGATTCCACATAATCTTTATCTGAGTTCCCTTAATGTTATCATCATCCACCAATGACAAATCCAACCCAAGGAAGTGACATTGGATGTGTTTCAGAGTGTACACACCACAATGATAACCACATCGGTTAAGAGATTGTATAGGGACATAGGAAACAGTGTACGGAGTGACGGTGAAATGCTTCTGCATTCTCAATGACTGAACGGCCTTCACGATCCGAGGAAGAAGGATCTTGAATGCTTTCACCTCCTTGTATTTTTACCCTGGCAATCAAACACCTCAATATGATTATTGACGAAACTGGTGCATAATGCAATCCAATGATTGCGATTGACCCAGAGAGGAACATACATCCAATCCACACCAACACTCCACAACTTTCGTGTTCTTCTACGAGAACGTAGTTCGCCTTTACCATAGTCCGATAGCAACTTATTTATCTTGTACTTCTTCACACCCTTCAATAAATTCTTGCAATCACTTTTAATGAAGTCGCTGAACACGCATGTCATGAAAGAAACACGATCCAGTTTCCATCGTTGAAGTGTTTTTCTTTCTTGGAATATGTACATTACATCATCGATCTCCTACAACAACAAGGCTGTTGTTAGTAAATAGTTACTTTCTTACACTTATAATACAATCATCTACTTCCATGTTTAACATACGAGGACCAATTTGTATAGTTCTATAATAAAAAAACAATGATAAAATAAATTAATAACAACATTATAGAATGATATATAAAAGGGATTAACTTATGTTCATGAATCTTGTCAGATCTGAAGTTTTTCAAAATCTTCTTGACTCACAAACACCAATTGCGAATCATGCTCTGCTTTGCCGGCTAGATCTATTTTTCTGTCATCTAATTGTGGTGTTGACATCTTCTGTTATGTTCCTGGAAATAACCATTCCAACGGATCTTCGGTTTTAACTTGAGAAGAATCAAATCCTTTAACAAATGTATCTTGCTAAAGGTCTTTCAAGCAGTTTTCAAAATAATATTGTGTATTCATCACAAGAGTAATGTATGATGATTGAGTTAAGTTTACTCGAGGTAAATTGACAAACAAATCATCAGTATTTAAATCATTATTTTCCCAGCTTATAAAATGACAAACAACAAGGACATAAGAGAATATAATAACATAAAAACCAATCATCAACAAGCATAAAATTGGAGGATCAAATTTATATACATAATGGTGCACAAAAAATAATAATTATATAACATAACCAAATAACAACTATTACAAACATTCCTCAACTGCATATCCTACAACATTACATATAAAACACAAAGAATCATTATAAACATACAACCACTACATATTACACAAAAAATATGTGATGCCGCGAGTCTAGTTCCAACAACTAGCTCCTAAAGACTACTTCTAACCACCTAGTTCCAAGTTCATCAAGTCTAACGTTTTTTTAGTGATTACATTTTTCTTTGGTAGAGCTTTTTTGAATTTGCTCTTGCTAGGGCTACTTTCTTGATCAGTCTTCGTAGCCAATTCACTCAATGTGGCTACTGCCTTGAACTGTATAATCTCAGTCTTTATCTTCAGCATCTTGTCGTTAACCGTTATCTCAAACTTGTCCATTCTATCTGAGAATTGTTGACAGAATTTCTCCTCAAAAGAAGTAAGAGAAGCTTGTACTAACCCTCCAAAAACTTCTCAATTTCTGTGTCAATGCTTCCCTTCATTGAAGCATAAAGTTGGTACAACAACTTCTTATTCCTTGACTCTGCTCCTCGGTCCACATTCTTTCTCTTGTTTCCTCCTGAAACATAAACCGTCCCATCAACATCTTCTGCAACATGACTACTCTCGCCAATCTCATTTTCAGCTTCATCATCTACTTCCTCTTCGCCAGCTTCCTCCATTTCATAGCTTGTAGCTTCTACAACTCCCCATTCTTGATTTCTCCAATCATATTTATCCGCTCATATCAAGAATACAATCCACTATTTCATCTTTCTTCTCATCCTTCCTTACAAAATCTCTATCCAAAATGATGACTCTATCTCTTTCAAATTCCATGATTGAATGCAAAATACCTAAAGATAATCAAATCATTAGTAAAGTCAACAAGACAATCAAAACAATTTTTTAATAGAACAATATATGAATATTTTCTCTCGAAATAACTATCTATTTTTTTTATACTACCATTAATTACTCTAACCATACAAAATGTTAAATATTTTAAGTCACTCCTATTATTACTCTCATGAAATTTTCATGTGATACACCTTTTTCTAAAATATTTTATCACCCAACAGTATAGTTATATCATATCTTATGCTCAATATGAATACACAATATTTAGACATTAATTATAAAAATGAACTAACATATATCATACAATATTTATACCATGTCACCTTATATTATATAATATTAAATATTTACAAAATCAAATTTGTTAAAAACACTTTAGTAAACTATCTATTAACACAAACTCATATACTACGCTAAATTATTTATAATAAAAAAATCTGGTTATTATTTTAAAATTATTTAAAACCCTACAAATTTTTTCTTTTTGTTTTTCTGTTCAACAAAAAGAAATAAACCTAAAAATCTATATTATTAAATTAGCCAAAAATCTCCCAAGTAAATTTTAAGTCTCACCAACTCAACAAAATATGTCTCTTATAGAATGCCCACAAAATATACTGATAGAGATTAGTTTTGGGCATTAAGGTCTTCGGGTTGGGTATAAATCGGCTCCTTTCAAGTCAGTGTTTTCGGATCTTCAACATTTGGATCCAATTAGGTATTTGTAAAAAAAAAATTGGTTCGAACATGGGTTCGGTCAATTATTTTTGGAGCCGGGTCAGCTAGAGTCAGTCATTCAATTACTTGTAATTTGGGTATGTAATGGATTTAGCTTGGTTCGGGTATTTAGGACCAAAAAAGACTCAAAGTACCGAGAAAACCGAAAAAGCCAAAACACGAAAATACCCAAAATCAAACAAATACCAAAATATATTCAAATACCCAAAAAGACCCAAAATCTTACCCAAGGAACCAAAAATATCCAAAGTTTATCTGCATACGTGAAATATTTTTTTTTTTGAATTTGAAATTTTACATGAAACCTGAAACTATAAACGAAAATCTGAACCTGAAGCTTAAAAAAAAGATATTTGTATACTGAAAACATATCTAAAATACCCAAATATACACAAAAACTTTTGGGTACTTTGGGTACCCGGACTCGAATAAAGACTTACACGTCCAAATAAATTCCAATTTTTCCCGATCCCGGACCCGAGACTGTATTTCATGTCATGTTTGAGTTTGTTTTTTGGATCTCTAAATTACAACAAGCCCCAAATATTAATACATATCCAATTTTTTTTATAACCCCAAAAATTTGCGCTTTCAAATCGGAAATCAAAACCTAGTATATATAATATAAAAGGTAATATAGGAGCTCATCCCTCATCCCAACTTTATGTTTTGTTTTGCTTGTATATCAAAATATAATAAAATATTAAAACCATGTATTATTATAAAAGGGAAAAAATCCAAGGGTATTCTCGTCATTTGTTATAAAAATATAAATTTAGGGTTTTGTTTTGGATCGGTAGAACTCCTTCTGCCTTGACAAAGACGAGAAAGGAAGTTGTGGGGAAGTTTTGGGCTCTCTAGTATTTACGTTTGAGATTCGGGTGGAATTAGCTACTAGTATCGCTGCGTATCTAAGTGCCTGAAGGAATTGTTCATCGGTGTGTTTTTGCTTTTAGTAGAGAATGAGAGCAGAAGAAGAAGTTCCGAGTGGTGAGTTAAGAGACACAGTCGTGGTGTCAGACATTAGAGAGGCCCTTGCGTCCGCTCAAAGTGTGAGTCTTTGCTTCTTCAAATTTGTATATATATATACATGTCTCTTTTAAAGTATTGTGTTTTGCTAATTCCAGAAGGATACCCATAAGTATACTGAGCTTGTTCAACTAATCAACATTCAAAACAGATCTGATGTCCATGCTCTGGCACAGCAAGAGGTGTGTGTGTGTGTGTCTTTTTCCTCTTATGACTTTCCTTTAAATTTGTTGTTGCTCTTGACTCTTGATCACGTACTACAGACACTCTTGAAATTTCTTTCACCATGAACAGCTTCTTGTTCGTGTAAGTCCTTTTTATTTTATTTTTATTTAGACTTGAATTGACACATACACTCTCTGACTTTTATTATGGTCTTTAGGTTCTTGGAATGAGAATTTGGGATCACGAACTTACTGTAGCATATGCATTGTTGGACCTAATCATATCACTGGTACACAGCTTCCCTCATGTCAACCAAATATATATTATCTGCTTACAAGTCTTTTGTCTTGATTTTGTTCCATCTCTAGGCCACGACTAGTGGAAAGTATCTGAATTGTTGTTTGGAGATGCTCATATTTAATATACTCTCGCAACCTCGCATACTCAACCGTAAGATGAGTGAAGTTCTTTCCTGGGCACACGCAGCTCTTCACAAGATCTCTTACTTATTTCCGTGTGCTCCCTCTCAATTACTTGACACATTCGTCAAGAGAATGCCTAACATATACGAAAAGGGCTATGTACGTTTATAAAACAACCTTAGACAAATGTATCTATAGCTGCCTGTGGCTGACAACTATTTGATTTTGTCTTGCGGTTGCAGGGTTTAGTGACATATGTGGATACCGCGTTGAAGTTGGAGAACAGCTCTATCGGAAAAGTTGTTGGCAACCGGATTCTTGGGGTGGTCATGGAGAGGTTGCGAGATCTCGATGTAAGTGGAGTGAATAATATTGTTTAGACACTAAGTGAATGATATTGTTTGATCATCTCTGTAGCTGGAGATTGAGTGGAATGATATTGACTCTACAATAGGCTTGTTTGATATGGAACTGGAAGTTGCAGTTGAAGAGACTATGAATGAAGGAGACGAGGTAAGGATTACAAGATGCTTTTTCTCTTGCTATGAAACTTGGGACTTTGATGATTTCTTTTGCAGTTTCCAGTGGGGTCACTAAATCAGAATCATTCAGATGGAAATGTAGTCTCTGTGTTGTTGGACAAACTAATGGTCCTGTCTTTTGAGCATCTTGAATCCTGTCAAAATGCTGGTCGTCTCGATGAGGTATGTATGTCACCCAAACGGTGCTTCATCAACAATCTTTCCTTTGGTGGTAGATGCAATTCATCGTTTGGTGGGTTCTGTTTTTTTCATTGGTTTCGGCGCAGGTGTTTGATATTCTCTTCGACTTGTTTGAGAGCTTAATTCTGAAGATTTGCAAACCAAGAATTCCACAGGTATATAGGGGTCCTAACACTTTCCTTCATCATCGGCATGATCATGTCATGGCTTAGGCTAGCTCATCTACATAATTCGTCATTTTAGGCTCCTAACACTGTGTCTGATTCTTTCATTTTCTCTGCAGTTCCTGTTGTTCTATGCGTGCTCACTAGATCCTGAAAATTGTGGTGTGAAATTTGCCAGTAAACTGTTGGACATATTTCTTTCCAGTAACAAAGATCAATTTACTAGGTGAGTTTCATCTTAATTATCCTTAATGGCTGCAAGATATCAAGCTAATAATACTCTTCTCTAATCACCAGACTCACCACTTGTACATGGTTTTGTTTTCTCCCTTACAAAAACAGGAGGAATGCTATTGATTATCTAGCTAGCTACTTGTCTCGTGGAAAGTTTTTGTCTGCTTCTTTTGTGGCTAACATGTTAAAAAGGTAAAAATAGATGATTGGTTTTGATCTGATTCAAGTGTCACTTTTTTTGTAACATTGTTTCTCTTGTGTCTGAAATCCTAGATTGGTGGATGTGTGCACGGATTACTGCAGAACATGCAATGATGCTGCTTCAGGCCATCTAGTTTTCTATTCAGGATGTCAGGTATAGTCCAAGTTTAGAACAATCTTATTGCTTTTATTCGTTAAAAGTTCTTCTCTGATATACAATCATGTCAAGTAATTTGTTACTTTTTCTGCTATGGTAGGCAATTATGTACGTGCTATGCTACCGAATGAGATCAATCCTAGATGTTCCTCGCTTCCAGTCCCTGCTTACACCACTTGAGTCGCTTTTATCTCACACACTAAACCCGTTGAAGGTAACTTTCACTATGTGTTATCTCAAGTGCTCTGAACCAAAGTACCAAATGCAGTAAGCTTGCACCAACTTTTTCTGCCTGTGTGTGTACAGGAGTGCAATCCATATGTAGTTTCTGAGTTCCTTAAACAAGCCAAAGCTGGTGGTCTGTTCATTGTCTCGGAAGCCTTCATTTTCGATGACCTACCTGACTCTGAGCTCTCTCGTGCTTTTGGTGGCTTCTTCCCCTTCGACCCCTGCTTGTTGAAAATCTCTAACAGGTCCACTTTCTTTCTTTACTCATTTTTTTTGGTTGTCACCCCCGGCTTGAGCTTCTTTAAAGCAAATTCTAGTAGTGCATATCTTGAATCTTTTTGTGTTGAATTTAATGATGTAAAAGTAGTTGCATTACATATTTTTTACTCTCTTCCTCACCCGTTTTCTTCTCAAATCTTGAAGCTTTATCTCTCCCAACTTGATATACTGGTCAATGGTGAAAACGACTTATGAGAAAGATGACGAGGATGAAGTCATATTGTATGGAGATACAGACAGTGAGGACTATGACGATGACGTTGTGCTTGATAACCAGGTGATCAAGATGTCTATAACTCCTAAACACTCCTTTATGCGTGAAACATGGAGACTCTTGAAGATGCCTTCTAGAATCAGACCATCAACAAGTCCTAATCAAGCCGAGGGTTCTTAATTAATATTTTTAGCAATATCCGGAATCTTAACTCACTGTTTGAATTTTCAAGTTGTTGTTTTTTGAAAAATTATCTAAAATATCACTTTTCTAATACCATTTTTTTATTTACATTAAAGTTACTCATAATTTAAGAATTAATTAATCGATTTAAGGTTAGAGTTGAAAGATAAGATAGGGTTCTGAAATGTTAAGTTTAAGATTCTAATTAATTTAATTTTTTTACCTATTAATAAAAATTATATTTGTGAAAATGTCACTGTAAAAATAAATAATGATACAAATAATATGCTAAACATGATTTTTTTTGTTGCGTGTGCTTAACTTTATAAAACCTCTAAATCCATTCAATGATTTTTATAATTTTCGATAGACACACAACACAAGCGCACATAAATATCATTTGTGGTATAATTTTTTCAGTTACTTAGTGTTGATTAGCTTATAAGATGAACCAAAAGAATTTTCCACCCATCTAAGCCCATAGTTTCCTTTAAAATAAAATATTAAACACAATTATATAATATTATTATTTACGCACGTCTAATTCATGTCTACTTCTAATTATGATATAAATTATGAAATTTGTTTTGTTAAATTCTATATTGACCTTTCATAATATCAAAGATCAATTATTGACTCGATTTCAAGATGTTGACATAAACGTAATTTTAAATTTGTTATTGAATAACTTATTCTTCATATATATATTTTGATGAAATTTCGATCATTTCAACTAAATTAGTTTAAAGTACACAGTAATGTTATTAAACTTAAAAATATAATGAAGAACAATACCCAAATTACCTTCTTCATTTTATGTACTAATTGTGCTATTTTTTTTATTTCAGATAGTGGAAATTCTAAGGAGAAGAAAATTTAAAAATAAAACTTAAATAGAAAATAGTAAAAATTTCAATTGAAAATGGTCAAACAAACTACTATTTCAAATCTTAAACTAGTTATAAAAAATCATAACGCAACATATATCAATAAAAACGATAGTTTGAACATATTCAAAATACACAATACGTGTGTAACTCGAAAAAGAGCCTTAGTTTTCAATGAAGGCAATACGTTTTGCAATTTGATGAATATGCCCAATTTGTTTTCATAAAAATAGTTACTATGAAAATATAAAAAAAAATTAAACCCATTTGCAATAAAAAGTTAATTAGTAATAAAAATGTTGCAGATCAGATGGAAAATTGATAATTCAATTGATTTAAAAATTATTGAGATGTATACCATGTATAAGTTTCACTTTGATAGTTGTTTATTTATGATAGCTTTATTAAGGGTGATTTTTACTTTGTAATAGGCTATTTATGGTTTTCCCAATAATTTGCTTTTATTTTGAATTTTGATTATCCACAGAAAAAATCAAATGTATAGTAAAATATCCTATCAATGTGAAGGAAAAGGTTAGACTAGGCATTTTTGAGAGGGATAGTCTCTCTCTCACTCAAAAACTTTTTCTACAGGAGAGATTGAAGTTTGGGTGACAAAAAGCAGTTTGAAGTCCATGAAAATATTTACTTTAACTGATAGCTTTTGGCTCATTTTGTTTACACGCTTGGGAAAAACAATGGTATCATGGCATGATCCCCGGTAGAAAGTAGAGTATAGTTTATTTTGAGAAATAAATTTGTCAACGATTCGTTTTCTGAACTTTGTGAGGAGGGTGGGTTAACCTTTCATTCTAATATTATGAATCGAAATGAATGAGAGAAAGGGAAATATATAAATGATAAGATAGATATAACATAGGCTACCTTTATTTTGAAGCCTTGTCCCACTATCAACAGTTGGTAGCATGCCTACTACTCTCAGGTAATGACATCTTTAACCACTCTTACTTTGGATTTCTTATTGTGTATACCTTTGTTATTACTTTACTTTGTTATTACTCCGTATATTATGTTATTAAAAACTAAAAAGAAAGCATGTTAAGTGATACAACTTTAGTTACGCGTTTGCTTCTGGATCACTTGAAGGGATGGATGATAGGGTGTCCGAGGCTACTAGCACTCTGATATGGACGATGGTCTTGGCTTCAAGCGTTGGATCTTCTCAAAGTTACTATCGCTTCCTTCAAACCGAGTTGATCTCGTTGGTGTTTGAAGTGCTTCAAGTTGGAAATTTCTTTCCTTTAGGTGAGGCTCGATGCTCAAACTCTGAACAAAGAAGATAGAAACTTAGACGATTTGTTTCTTAAAGCTTTTTATTGAAAGATCTTGTTTTTCTGCTTTAGCCTTCTACAAGCTTAAATGGCAATCCTAAGCTACGGAAATCTAAAAGATCTATCCTAATCCTACTTGTTTTTGGTTTACTAAATCGAATCAAATAACTGGAAATCCTAGATTACATTGGATTTGTTCAGATCACATGTGATCTTCTTCAGCGACCAAGAGGTTGATCCAAATCTTTGATCCCTCGTCTAGATTGGTGCTTATCCTCTCTTTGGCTTTCACGAGATGAATAAATGGCTTTGGATCTTCAAACTGGGCTTTAGACTTTGATCTCGTTGCTGGCCTAGTCGAGATGGTAGGTGGGTCATCTGTTGGGTCATTGGGTTCTTCCTGGATCGAATGGGCTGGACCTCGACCAACTCCCTTTTGGGCTTGGTTCTCACAGCTGTTACCAAGCCCACTTCGTGCCTTAGTCATATTTTGACGATAAAAAGCTTCCCATTGTGTCATCAACTCCTCTAGATTGTCCTCCTTTGAGCTCAGCCTCTCCCTGGCCGATGTTGCATTGCTTCATTCCCCCTCGTCCAGCTTGTCCTTTGTTTCCGGTGCATCGCTTCCTCCATCCTCCGTCTTCATTGGGTCATCCAAGTAACCAGACGATTGTCCACAAGATGGTAGTTCAACCATGTTGAGAGTGGATGGATCAACTGGTTTTGCACTGGTTTGTTCCTCCGGTTCGTCCAACAACTCTTCTGGTACATCCAACAAGTTTGACTTGCCCATGGGCGCATCATTCCCTCCTCCTTTGAAAGGATTTGACCTCAAATCCGAATCATCTGAAACAAAATGACTTAAGTCAGACACATTGAATGTTGAACTGATAGAATACTTACCTTGGAGGTCAATTTGGTAAGCATTGTTGTTGAGCCTCTTTAGGACTTTGAATGGTCCATCCTTCCTTGGCATTAGTTTAGATTTTCTTTCAGCTCGGAACCTTTCTTTCCTCAGATGAATCCAAACCATATCTCCTAACTCAAATATCACCTCACGCATGTCCTTGTTGGCCTTTCTAACATACACTTGGGTTCTTTTGTCAATGTTTCTTCTAACCTGCTCATGTAAAGACTTAACAAACTCGGCCTTTGTGGTGACATCAAGGTTAGATTGCTCTTTCAAAGGTAGTGCTAGCAAATCAAGAGGTGACAAAGGATTAAAGCCATAAACAACCATGAAAGGGGACTGCTTTGTTGCCGAATGCATGGACCTATTGTAAGCAAATTCAACATGAGGCAAGCAGACCTCCCAAGTTCTTATGTTCTTTTTTATTATGGCATGCAGAAGAGTGGACAAGATTCTGTTAACTACCTCAGTCTGCCCATCAGTTTGGGGATGACAAGTGGTGGAAAACAATAGCTTAGTCCCTAGCTTACTCCACAATGTTTTCCAGAAATGACTAAGGAGCTTAGAATGTCTATCAGAAACTATTGTCCTAGGCATGCCGTGCAACCTAACAACCTCTTTAAAGAATAGATCAGCTATCAATGATGCATCATCAGTCTTATGGCATGGAATGAAGTGTGCCATTTTGGAAAACCTATCTACCACCACAAAGATGCTATCTCGTCCTTTCCTGGTCCTAGGCAATCCTAAGACAAAGTCCATAGAGATATCTATCCACGGATGGTCTGGTATGGGAAAGGGGGGTATACAAACCTGTAGGCTGGACTGTGGACTTAGCTTTTTTCACACGACACACCTTGAAAACACCTTTTCCATGTCCTTCTTCATGTTTGGCCAATGGAAGTGTTCTTGTAGTGTACTCAGTGTCTTAGCCGCACCAAAATGCCCCATTAGGCCACCTCCATGAGCTTCCATGACATACATTTCTCTCAAAGAGGAACATGTAACACACAAGCGGTTATCAAAGAATAAGAAACCTTTTACTTGATAAAACCTACCACAATCATGTTTCTCAGTCTCTTTGTATTTCAATTGAAAGTTAGGGTCATTTTTATAACAAGACTTCAGGTGTTCGAACCCTAAAAGCTTAGTTTCCAGAGAAGAAAGTAGAGTATTTCTTCTGGAGAGTGCATCGGCAACCACATTCTCCCTACCTTGCTTGTATTGGATGACATAGGGGAAGGTCTCAATGAATTCAACCCACCTTGCATGTCGTTTGTTCAGATTTTGTTGCCCCTTTAGATTTCTAGGGACTGGTGATCAGTATGGATCACAAACTCCGTTGGCCAAAGGTAGTGCTGCCAAGTTTGGAGTCCTCTTACTAGGGCATAGAGCTCCTTGTCGTATGTGGGATAGTTCAAGGTTGCTCCTCCTAGTTTCTCACTGAAATAGGAAATGGGCCTTTTCTCCTGCATCAAAACGGCTCCAAATCCCACTCCAGATGCTTGACATTCGATCTCAAATGTTTTAAGAAAGTCATGAAGCATCAATAATGGAGAATTAGACAACTTACCATTAAGCATTTGAAATGTTTGTTCTTGCTCCGGCCCCCAGGTCAATCCCACACTCTTTTTGATTACCTAAGTCAAAGGGGAAACTATAGAGCTGAAATCCCTAACAAACCGTCGGTAGAACCCGGCAAGCCCATGAAAGCTTCTGACCTCTACAATGGTTTTAGGGGTTGGCCAGTCTTGAATGGCCTTGACCTTCTCTTCATCAACCCACACACCTTGTGCTGAAACAATAAAGCCTAAGAAGACAATTATGTCCGTTCCAAATGAACACTTTTTATGGTTAGCAAACAATGTTTCTTTCCTAAGTATCTCCAGGACTTTTCTCAAGTATTCTACATGTTCGGTCATGGTCTTGATATACATTAATATATCATCAAAGTACACGACCAAAAACCTTCCTATGTATGCTCTAATAACATGATTCATCAACCTCATAAACGTACTAGGAGCATTGGTTAAGCCAAAAGGCATTACCATCCACTCATACAATCCTAGTTTTGTTTTAAAGGCGGTTTTCCACTCATCTCCCTCTTTCATCCTAAACTGTGGTCACTTTTCAAATTTATCTTAGAGAACACACACCAGCCATGTATTTCATCTAGCATGTCATCTAAACGTGGGATAGGAGGCATGTACTTAATGGTGATGTTGTTGATTGCCCTACAATCTACACATATCCTCCAACTACCATCCTTCTTGGGTACTAGTAGGACAGAGACAACACATGGACTCATACTCTCTCGAATATTTCCCTTCTCTAAGAGTTCATTTACCTACTTCTAGAGTTCTTTGGTCTCTAGAAGGTTGGTCTTGTAAGCTGGTCGGTTGGGTAGTGTTGCTCGTGCCATGAAATCAGTCTGATGCTCCATCCCTCTAATAGGTGGCAAACCTATGGGATTGTCTTCAGGAAACACATCTTGGAACTCCTGTAAAAGTAACTCAATAGCTCTCGGAATAACCGGATCAAGGTTAGTAGAAGAAGCCAACAGCTCCTTGTACATCACTAGTATCATTGCTTGTTGATCAAACATAGCTTTCTTAATGTCACTTGAAGTAGCCGTAAGGACAAGAGAGTTCTTTACCTGAGTCTTGGCATGGTCCTCTTCTTAAGTTGTAGCTGATCTTGGTGCACCTATTTTGGAGATATGGGTACCAAGGTGATTTGCTTCTCTCTGTGGGTAAAGGAGTGTCGGTTGGTAGAGCCATCATGGATGGCTTTCCTGTCAAATTGACATGGTCGTCCAAGCAGGATGTGACTAGCATCCATGGGTAGGACATCACATGTAACCTCATCATGGTATTTTCCAATAGTGATTGGAACCTTTACTTGCTTGAGTACTCACATGTCACCATCCTCATTAAGCCACTGGAGAGTGTATGGCTTTGGGTGGTCTTGGACCTTGAGATTCAACTTCTTGACTAAGGTCTCACTTGCCACATTCGTGCAACTCCCTCCATCAATGATGAGGCTACACACTCGGTTATGAACCAGGCAACATGTGTGGAACAATTTTTCCCTTTCCTCTTGGTCTACTGCCTTTGGTTGAGTTTGTAAGGAATGCCCTGTGACCAAGATCTCCCCTTGAGCCGGGTACTCCACGTATTCATCCTCCTCTGAATCCTCATCATAATTCTTGTCCTTAGAGACAACATCTCCATTGTGTAGGATGATCATGATTTACTTCATCTCAAACCAGGAAGTGATTTGTGGCTCTCCATTGCGCCTTCAGTTGGAAGGCAGCTGCTCCCACCAATTGATTTCGTAGCTACATAACTCAGATGCTGCAGGTGAACCTTTTTCTCCTCCATGTAGTGTTGAAAGTTGAAGACTAGCTCAAGCTTCTTTTCCCATTCCAAGTAAGGATCAGGATCATTCTTCCCATGGAAGGGTGGAATTCGTAGTTTGAGACTCCCCAGGTTATCCTCAGCTTTCGACCTTTGGTTATGAGGTCGGTTTTGTCGGCCAGCGTGTGATCCAGCATCACTCCCATCCGGTTACTCGGCTTGTTCGACCTCTTTCAATCTGTGGCCCTCTCCTGGCCCGTATAGGCTCTCTAGCTGAAACTCCTACAGCTCCTCCAACCCTACATGCATTCACATTAACTTCAGGTTGGAGTAAGATATTAGCATAAATTTGTTCAGCATGCCCTCTGAGATATCTAGGTATACTAGCAACAACAGCTTCCAGTTAAAGCTGATTAAGGTTAATTGTGAGAATGGCTGGTACATCTCCAGCATCTTGGTCCCTTTTATCCGCCATGGTAACATGAAATAGTTAGCTAACAAGAACAAATAAAAATCTCTCTCTCACTCAGTTTGAAAAGCCACAAACGCTTGGATCTTCGTTCAAGTTCAGTTAAGAGCAAAGTGTCAATCACCTAAGATCTAGAAACCAAGCCCTAACCTAAAGAAGAAGATAGACAAATTGTAAGATTTTCTTTGTCAACCCGCTTTAACCACCTAGCTGGATTTCTCCTCAGCTTTGTTTTGTTTTGTTTTGTTTTGTTTTTATTTGGATCTGCTAATCTCTTTTTGTTTTTGTTTTTTGTTTTTTATGATTCAAGGCTGGCCCGGTTTAACTTACACGAGATAGATAGAGAAGAGTAGTGTTTTGATGAATGAATGAAAAAAGAAACAAATAATTTGATACCCAAACCTTTAAGTGGCTCTGATGCCACTTAATACGGCCTTAGTTAGGCGTCTGCTCCTGGATCACTTTAAGGGATGGATGAAGAGTTGTCTGAGGCTACTAGCACTCTGTTTTGGACGGTAGTCTTGGCTTCAAGCATTGGATCTTCTCAAAGTTTCTATGGCTTCCTTCAAACCGAGTTGATCTCGTTGGTGTTTGAAGTGCTTCACGTTGGAAATCTCTTTCCTTTAAGTGAGGCTCAATGCTCAGGCTCTGAACAAAGAAGATAGAAACTTAGACGATTTGTGGCTTAAAGATTTTTATTGAAAGATGTTGTGTTTATGCCTTAGCCGTATACAATCTTAAATAGAAATCCTAAGCTAAGAAAATCTAAAGATCTATCCTAATCCTACTTGTTTTTGGTTTACTAAATCGAATCAAATAACTGGAAATCCTAGATTACATTGGATTTGTTCAGATCACATGTGATCTTCTTCAGCGACCAAGAGGTTGATCCAAATCTTTGATCCCTCGTCTAGATTGGTGCTTATCCTCTCCTTGGCTTGCACGAGATGGATAAATGATTTCATAGCTTCAAACTGAGCTTTAGTCTTTGATCTCGTTGTTGGCCCAGTCGAGAAGCTAAGTGGGTCATATGCTGGGTCGTTGGGTTCTTCTGGGATCGAATGGGCTAAATCTCGACCAAATCCCTTTTGGGCTTGGTTCTCACATCTTTTGTCAAGCCCACTTCGTGCCTTATTCAGATTTTGGCAATGAAAGGTTTCCCCTTGTGTAATCAACTCCTCTAAATCATCCTCCTTTGAGCTCAGCCTCTCCCTGGGCGATGTTGCATTGCTTCGCTCCTCCTCGTCTAGCTCGTCCTCTGTTTCCGGTGAATTGCTTCCTCTATCCTCTGTCTTCATTGGGTCATCCAAGTGACCAGTAGATTGTCCACAAGATGGTAGTTTAACCATGTTGAGAGTGGAAGGATCAACTGGTTTTTCACTGGTTTGTTTTTTCGGTTCGTCCAGAAACTCTTCCGGTACATCCAACAAGTTTAACCTGTCCATGGGTGCATCATTCTTGATAAGGCCTTGGTTAGGCGTTTTCTCCTGGATCACTTGAAGGGATGGGTGATGGGGTCTCCGAGGCTACTAGCACTCTGATATGGACAATTCTCTTGGCTTCAAGCGCTGGATCTGCTCAAAGTTGCTATGGCTTCCTTTAAACCGAGTTGATCTCGTTGGTGTTTGAAGTGCTTCACGTTGGAAATCTCTTTCCTTTAAGTGAGGCTCGATGCTCAGGCTCTGAACAAAGAATATAGTAACTTAGACGATTTGTTGCATAAGGCTTTTTTGAAAGATCTTGTGTTTCTGCTTTAGCCATCTACAAGGTTAAATAACAATCTTAAGCAACAAAAATCTAAACAATCTATCCTAATCCTACTCGTTTATGGTTTACAAAATCGAATCAAATAAATGGAAATCCTAGATTACATTGGATTTGTTTTAGATCACATGTGATCTTCTTCAGGGGCCAAAAGGTTGATCTAAATCTTTGATCCCTCATCTAGATTGGTGCTTATCCTCTCCTTGGCTTGCACGAGATGGATAAATGACTTCATAGCTTCAAACTGGGCTTTAGAATTTGATCTTGTTGTTGGCCTAGTCGGGAAGGTAAGTAGGTCATCTGCTGGGTCATTGGTTTCTTCCTGGATTGAATGGGCTGGATCTCGACCAACTCTCTTTTGGGCTTGATTCTCACAGTTTTTGTCAAGCCCACTTCGTGCCTTAGTCATATTTTGGCGATGAAAGGCTTCCCATTGCGTCATCAACTCCTCTAGATAGTCCTCCTTTGATCTCAGCCTTTCCCTGGCCGATGTTGCATTGTTTCGCTCCTCCTCTACAAGCTCGTC
Source organism: Moricandia arvensis (assembly GCA_905132765.1). Taxonomy (NCBI): domain Eukaryota; kingdom Viridiplantae; phylum Streptophyta; class Magnoliopsida; order Brassicales; family Brassicaceae; genus Moricandia; species Moricandia arvensis. Next base: position 87,521 of record CAJHQP010001527.1, read on the forward strand.
CTCTGTTTCCGGTGCATTGCTTCCTCCATCTTCATTGGGTCATCCAAGTTACCAGTTGATTGTCCACAAGATGGTAGTTTAACCATGTTGAGAGTGGATGGATCACCTGGTTTTGCACTGGTTTGTTCCTCCGGTTCGTCCAGCAACTCATCCGGTACATCCATTACGTTTGACATGTCCATGGGCACATCATTCCCTCCTCCTTTGAAAGGATTTGACCTCAAACCAGAATCATCTGAAACAAAAGGACTTAAGTCAGACACAATGAATGTTGAACTGACAGAATAATTATTTTGGAGGTAGATTTGGTAAGCATTTTTGTTGAGCCTCTTTAGAACTTCGAATGGTCCATCCGTCCTTGGCATTAGTTTAGATTTTCTTTCAGCTCGAAACCTTTCTTTCCTCAGATGAATCCAAACCATATATCATGGCTCAAATATCACCTCACGCCTGTCCTTGTTGGCCTTTCTAGCATACACTTGGGTTCTTTCCTCAATGGTTCTTCTCACCTTCTCATGTAAAGACTTAACAAACTCGGCCTTTGTGGTGACATCAAGGTTAGATTGCTCTTTTAAAGGTAGTGCTAGCAAATCAAGAGGTGACAAAGGATTAAAGCCATAAACAACCATAAAAGGAGACTGCTTTGTTGCCGAATGCATGGACCTATTGTAAGAAAATTCTACATGAGGCAAGCAGTCCTCCCAAGTTCTTATGTTCTTTTTAATTATTACACGTAGAAGAGTGGACAAGCTTCTGTTAACTACCTCAGTCTGCTCCTAGTTTGGGGATGACAAGTGGTGGGGAACAATAGCTTAGTCCCTAGCTTGCTCCACAATGTTTTCCAAAAATGACTAAGGAACTTAGAATCTCTATCAGAAACTATTGTCCTAGGCATGCCATGCAACCTAACAACCTCTCTAAAGAATAGATCAACTATCAATGATGCATCATTAGTCTTATAGCATGGAATGAAGTGTGCCATTTTGTAAAATCGATCTACCACCATAAAGATGCTATCTCGTCCTTTCCTGGTCCTAGGCAATCCTAAGACAAAGTCCATAGAGATATTCATCCACGGATGGTCTGGTATGGAAGGGGGGGGGTATACAACCTTAAAGGCTGGACTGTGGACTTAGCCTGTTTGCACACGACACACCTTGAACACACCTTTTCCACGTTCTACTTCATGTCTGGCCAATGGAAGTGTACTTTTAGTATACTCAGTGACTTAGCCACACTAAAATGAACAAATCGGGTAGTGTTGCTCCTGGCAAGAAATCAATCTGTTGCTCAATCCCTCTGATAGCTGGGAAACCTATGGGATTGTCTTCAGGAAACACATATTGGAACTCCTGTAAAAGTAACTCAATAGCTCTCGGAATAACCGGATCAAGGTTAAAAGAAGAAGCCAACATCTCCTTGTAGATATCTAGGATCATAGCTTGTTGATCAAACATAGCTTTCTTAATGTCACTTGAAGTAGCCATAAGGACAAGAGAGTTCTTACCTGAGTCTTGGCACTGTCCTCTTCTCTCCTCTTCTTGAGTTGTAGCTGGTCTTAGTGCACCTCTTTTGGAGATAGGGGTACCAAGGTGATCTGCTTCTCTCCATAGGTAAAGGAGTGCTGGTTGGTAAAGTCATCATGGACGGCTCTCCTTTTGAATTGCCATGGTTGTCCAAGCAGGATGTGACTAGCATCCATGGGTAGGACATCACTAGTAACCTCATCCTGGTATTTTCCAATAGTGATTGGAACCTTTACTTGCTTGAGTACTCGCATGTCACCATCCTCATTAAGCCACTGGAGAGTGTATGGCTTTGGGTGGTCTTGGACCTTAAGGTTCAGCTTCTTGAATAACGTCTCACTTGCCACATTCGTGCAACTCCCTCCATCAATGATGAGGCTACACACTCGGTTATGAACTAGGCAACATGTGTGGAACAAATTTTCCCTTTGCTCTTGGTCTACTGCCTTTGGTTGAGTTTGTAAGGCTCGCCTTGTGACCAAGATCTCTCCTTGAGCTGGGTACTCCACTAACTCGTCCTCCTCTGAATCCTCCTCGAATTTCTCATCCTCAGAGACAACCTCTCCATTGTCTAGGATGATTATAACCTTCTTGCTAGTACACTCATTCGCGTAGTGTCCATATCCTTGGCATTTGAAGCATTTGACATTCCTGGACCGAGTAGGTGTTACTGGTCCTTTTCCTTTGTCAAGTTGAAATGCTTTAGGTTGTTGCGTGCTTTCCTTTGGTCTACAAAATTTGTCATACTTAGAGTAAGACAGCTTGGATTGGGAACCATATTGATTCTGAGTTTAACGCTTTCTCTTAAGTTGTCGCTCAATCAGAATATCTTAATGCAGTAACTCCTCCATGTGAGTATACTCTTGCATATCTAGCCGTTCATGTAGTTGTCTGTTTAGACCTCCGTGAAAACGTGCCATGGTAGCTTCCATGTTCTCATCAATCTCGACCTTCTTCATGAGTGTCTCCATCTCTTGGTAGTAGTCTTCTACCCCTTTGGTTGCCTGGGTTAACCGCCTTAGTTTTTGATGAAGAGCACGTCCATAGTGACTAGCTACGAATATTCTTCTCATGATTGTCTTCATCTCAAACCAGGAAGTGATTTGTGCCTCTCCATTACGCCTTCGGTTGGAAGCCAGCTGCTCCCACCAGTTGATAGCATAGCCACAAAACTCAGTTGATGCCAAGCGAACCTTCTTCTCCTCTGTGTAGTGTTGATAGTTGAACACTAGATCAAGTTTTTTTTCCCATTCCAAATAAGCATCAGGATCATTCTTCCCATGGAAGGGTGGAATTCGGAGTTTGAGCTCTTCAGGTTGTCCTAAGCTTGCGGCCTTTGGTTATGAGGTTGGTCGTGTCGACCAGCGTGTGATCCAGCATCACTCCCATCTGAGTACTCGCTTTGTTCGACCTCTTCCTCAATCTGTGGCCCTCACCAAGCCCGGATAGGCTCTCTTGCTGCAACAACCACTGCTCCTCCAACCCTACATGCATTCACATTAACTTCAGGGTGGGGTAAGATATTAGCATAGATTTGTTCAGCATGACCCCTGAGATTTCTAGTTATACTAGCAACAACAGCTTCCAGTTGAAGCTGATTAGGATTAACCGTGGGAATGGCTGGTAGATCTCCAGCGTCTTGGTCCCTTTCATCCACCATGGTAACCTGAAATAGTTCGCTAATAAGAACAAGTAAAAATCTCTCTCTCACTCAGTTTGGAAAGTATTGCCACAAACGTCTTGGATCTTCTTGCAAGTTCAGTTAAGAGCAAAGTGTCAATCACCTAAGATCTAGAAACCAAGCCCTAACGTGAAGAAGAAGATAGACATATTATAAGATTTTCTTTGTCAAACCGCTTTAACCACCTAGCTGGATTTCTCCTCAGCTTTGTTTCATTTTTTTTTCTTTTGATTTGGATTTTCTGATATCGTTTTTCTTTTTTTTTTAATTTGATTCAAGGCTGGCCCAGTTTGACTTACACGAGTAGCTCTGATACCACTTGGTACTGCCTTGGTTAGGCATTTGCTCCTGGATCACTTGAAGGGATGGATGATGGGGTGTCCGAGGCTACTAGCACTCTGATATGGAAGATGGCCTTGGCTTCAAGCGTTGGATCTGCTCAAAGTTGCTATGGCTTCCTTCAACCCGAGTTGATCTCGTTGGTGTTTGAAGTGCTTCACGTTGGATTTATCTTTCCTTTGGTGAGGCTCGATTCTCAGGCTCTGAACAAAGAAGATAGTAACTTAGACGATTTGTGACTTAAAGCTTTTTATTGAAAGATCTTGTGTTTCTGCTTTAGCCATCTACAAGCTTAAATAGCAATCCCAAGCTACGAAAATCTAAAAGACCTATCCTAATCCTACTCGTTTATGGTTTACAAATTCGAATCAAATAACTGGAAATCCTAGATTACAATGGATTTGTTTTAAATCACATGTGATCTTCTTCAGCGGCTAAGAGGTTGATCGAAATCATTGATCCCTCGTCTATATTGTTGCTTATCCTCTCCTTGGCTTGCACGAGATGGATAAATGATTTCAGAGCTCTGTCTCCTTGGCTTGCATGGACAATGTTGCATTGCTTCGCTCCTCCTCGTCCAGTTCGTCCTCTGTTTCCGGTGAATTGCTTCCTCCATCCTCCATCTTCATTGGGTCATCCAAGTAACCAGTCGATTGTCCACAAGATGGTAGTTTAACCATGTTGAGAGTGGATGTATCAACTGGTTTTGCACTGGTTTATTCCTTCGGTTCGTCCAACAACTCTTCCGGTACATCCAACAAGTTTGACCTGTCCATGGGCACATCATTAAGATTTAAAAGATGAAATTCACCTAGTATATTGATGTCAATTGGTGAAACAAACACGATTTGGTACCAATATACATGCTTTTTTTACATAATCTTGTATAGTAGTGCACAGTACATGCTTTTCATTTTGTGTATAATTTGATGGATTTTACATGGAGGTTGTATATTCTCCGATGATCCTTTAGATCCCTTGAAATACTTGTGTATATGATTATCATTAAAATTAAAAAAGCATTAAACACTTACTTTAACTTTTCTTAGAAGAAGATGACAGGTAGATGGTCTTCTAGCTCTTCGTATATGAATTATCCTCTACTAAGAGATGGGATCTTGTGTAGAGAATAGAGAGAAGTATGTCCTATGAGACTGAGAGAGAATCCTAATGCTTTGTCTAACCCAATAACAAAAGCCTTCAACCTTAAACTTTATGTTCTCATCTCTTTTCCTTATTACTTCCTCCACCTTATGGTATATATTAAACCGAATATATAGCCTTCTATATACATGAACTAGGGGCACAACCAAACTAGTAAATCATAACTTTACCAGTCATGAACCATTGTCAATTAATTCAGCCCATCATAGAATAAATGACATCCTAATTTGGTTCTATGCATAAACCCCCATGTCCTTCAACTCAATATCGAAGGCCCAATCCAAATATGATAACTCATTATTTGGACCAAACCGAGAGAACAATCCTTAATCCATAAATCCCACAATTGGTTCACATCTCCAACAATCTCCCACTTGTGGGCCTAGTTGTGACCAAGATGATTTATGGACTAATCCTACTGAGCGCTCCTTATGATTGTCATCAAAACTCGGTATGATCCAGTCTCGTCCATTTATCACATTAATACCAGATCAAGGAGATATAATTACTGAAACTGTAACTAGACCCACAATGATCACAAGTATTACCATAATGAAATGATATTTGACCAGACATGGATGCATAGCATGGAGATTACACTCAAAAGTTTCAACTGGTCCTCCGAATTGAGATCAACCTTATGAACAAACAGCACAAAGTGATACCCCCAACAATGAACCAAATAGTGTAGAAACCTTAATGCATGAACCAAATATACATTAAGCCAAAAGTGAGCCAAAAAAAACTATTAGGTACAAACAACTCCCACTAAAACGATATATCTTCTAGATTTATATGAACAACATGCTCCCTAAAGACTTTAGGTGGACCACCTTTAGTCAGCGGATTCGCTATAATCGAGTTTGTACTATATGCTCAACTGAAATTACACCACTTTGGATCTTTCACACATGCACAACACGATACTTGATGTTGATATACTTCGACTTCGTGGTGCTCCTGTTGTTGTTCGTATATAACACTGCCAAATTATTGTCACAGTAAATCTTAAGGGGTCTTTCAACACCCGGAACCAAATGCAAATATGTGACAAAATTTCTTAGCCAAATAGCCTGATTTAATGCTTCATAACATGTTATGTATTCTGCTTCCATAGTGGACAAAGCCACAAGTTCCTGCTTGGCACTTCTCCACGATATGGATCTCTCAGCAAGTAAGAATACATAACCAAAAGTGGATCGACGGCTATCAAGACATCCAGAATAATCAGAATCAGAATAACCAGTGATCTCGAGCTTGTTACCTCGCCTATAGACGACCATAAGATTCTGAGTTTTCTGCAAATACCGCATCACCCGTTTGATGGCTTTTCAATGATTGATCCCCAGGTTCCTTACGTATCTCCCCAACATCCCGACAATAAAAGCCAAGTCTGGACGCGGACAAACCATAGTGTACATCATACTCCAAACCGCTGAAGCATAAGGAATTTTCCGCATTTCCTCAATCTCTAACGAAATCTTAGGACATTGCTCTAAATTGAACTTATCACCTTTAGAAATAGGGGTATCTATTGACTTATAATTCTTCATGCCATACCATTCCAAAAATTTATCGATGTAGCACTTTTGTGATAATCCTAATATACCACGAGAATGGTCTCGGTGTATCCTTATTCCCAATACAAAAGAGGCTTCACCAAGATCTTTCATCTTGAACTGCTCTGAAAGAAACTTCTTGGTGTCGTGAAACATGCCTACATCGTTTGTGGCAATCAGAATGTCGTCAACATATAGGAGCAAGATAAGGAATTTGCTCCCACTGATCCTCTGGTATACGCAATCCTCTATACAATTCACTTTGAAACCGAATGAAGTGATCACCTAATGAAACTTGCGATACCATTGACGAGACGCTTTATTTAAACCCTAGATGGATCTCTTTAGTTTACATATATATCAGATATAATTTTTAGATATAAATGGAATTGGATATAAATTAATCCTTTATTAATATAAAATTATAATATTTATTCAATCTATTAATTTTACGAGTCATTTTCATTATATGATTGGTTTACCAAGTAGGTGTATATAATTACATAAATGATGAAACAATATTGATTTACTTATCTTTCAAAAAAAATATTGATTTACTTGATTATAAATATCAAAAAACATCTTTGAGCTTAAAACCATCAGTTGATTAAGATATATAATCTCGTCTAACAACAAAGATCTATATTAACAAGCAAGGTGTTGTTTACCAAATAACTAGATATTTGGGAGATGAGCCAAAGCTCAATAGAATTCTAATGAAAATATTGATCTTGAATTTTTGTACTTAGTATGAAGATATATTAATTTGAATACCTTGTGAGCTTTTTTAATGGTTCAGATTTATAGCTCCATCATAACCTTGTCCTCTCACCTTTCTGATATTCAATCCAAATATAACAAACAAATATCATCTATAGCAGAAAGATTTCAGAGCTATTGAAGACGTTTCTTTTACGTGAACAACTCTAAAATCCTTCTTTGACTGCTCTTCTTTTATCAACAAACCGAAAAGAACACCCATATGCTCTTCATGAGAAACATCAGCAGATTCATCAACCAACAAACCAGGCACATCATGACCAATTCTTCGAAAATAGGTGTCACACTTTTTATGCAAAAGAATGAACAAAATCCTTTTGAATCACTGGAGAAACCATCTGGTTATTTCTTGAACATTATTTAGAATAACCTTACTTATAAGATCATTTGGTTCTCATGTCTATTTCACAAACTGCAATAAAATTCTTTTATTTGCAGCCTCTTCTTTCTCAATATGGCCACGGAAAAAAATTATTGTCGTAATAAGAATCTGGAAGCATCAATGGAAGCATTTAAATGAATATGATACTCATTTTTCACCTTATGTACTTTGCCTATATAGAACATGTACTATAGACTGATTTTGATTCATCAAATCCTCACATTTCTGAGCAGCAGTGATATGCAAATTGTTGGGTGATTTACCCATATAAGTACACAGTCTCTCTGGCTTATTCCAGCTATTAAAACCTTCTTTCACAAATGCATCACTTCCACCTTGCTTTCATACCTCATCTTTAAATAAGTAGCAACATAAACAAAATGCTCTTTCTTTTGCAATATTGTACTAACTACCATATTAATCAAACCAAGCTTGATTGAATCCTCTTATTGAATTCCCTGTCGATATATACCACAAGGTTGATATGGATTTTTATTTAGATATTTGGGTCTAAACTTCTCTCTTTAACTTACAAGATAATGCATTATGTCCTTCCTTTCACCAAGGATGGCAAATCATCGATATTTGTATCAGGTATTGGAGGAAAATTTCTTGTCTTTCCTTTCACCGGTGTGATTCACAGTTCTCACCCTGAGTATAAGCAATATAAGCATCAGTTTCTGGCCTTCAATAAATTATTTACCTTTTCGGCCAATTTTTATATAAGTTTTAGGCAGTTAATGCCATATATTGTAGGCATCAAATTTACACAATGTGCAAATTTGATATGTAAAGCAGTATTCTACAAATAAGAATTACAATACAATAAGATAATACCGTAGTTGGAAAAGAATTGGACTAAAGCAGAGTCGAGATTAAGTTCTCTCTCCTTAATCATTTAAACTCCCGTAGTATGCCGGTTTGATACGTTTAAGGATCCTAGAATACAACTGCATATATCTTCAGTTTCACGGTACTTGAGAACCAAAGCCTATCGAACCTAGAACTATGATATCCTCTCAAGACGATAAAAAAATATGTGGGAGAAACTGTTTTTTGTTTGTATTGGACTTGTCCATAGAATGAGAAGAGCATATCTTTATATAGCATATATAAAGTTAAACGTGTGCTTCATTCAGCACTAAATAGAGATTGCTTTTTTTATTCCTTTAATGACTATTAAGAGGTGATTGATTTTCAGATGTTACGAAATAAATTCACAAAATCAACTTGACATAGGTCAAAGATTTAGTCAAAACGTAATGAAGGGCCTTAGTCGAAAAACGTGAGAATCATTCTCTACAACCGAGATAATATGCTTGAGTTATTTATTTAATTAATTTGGGCTAAACAAGATTAGTCTTATTGATTAATTCCAAAACTTGATTCAGCCTAATTATCTCTTTTATTATAGACCAAAGTTTTCTATATAATTTCTCCATTTCATACAAAAGAGGTTTCTTACATCTTATTTCTAATATGGACATTTTACAAATAATTCACAATAGACTTCATTTCTCATTCAAACGAACTTTGTTTTTGACATATGATTAAACTATATTATAGTGCTAATAATAGGAATCCAATGATTTCATGTTCCGGTCATTCAGACAATCAACTTGCTCGAAAAAACCACCAGAATATTGGCCATAATCATTTGTCCGAAAAAACAGTTCCAACATATATTTCTATAAAGGAGAGAGAGGTTCGAGTCTCCTACAACTCTTCTTCTTTCCTTTTCTTAAAAAAATAGTTTTATAAAGTCTTTATATCTTTTTTTTCCTTCCAGCCCACAATTTGTGATGACCGGGACTAGTTAGGTAAATCATCAATTTTGATATTAGATATTGGAAGAGATTTTTTTTTTGTAATATTGCTACATGTCATTTTCATCACAATTTGTAATTTTGTGATGACCGGGACTAGTTAGGTAAATCCTTCCATCGAATCTCTATATTATTTGAGAAGTCGATTTTCTACATGTCACGTTGACTTAACTCTCACGATAGTTTATTACAATGATATCCTCGGTGAATTGTATTAATTGTAGTTGCCATTATTATTATTTTTGCTAATTTTTTTTATGTAACCACATCGTCATAAAAATGAATTTTATATAAAATGTGATATATTTAAAATTAAAATATACAATAATTTTAGGTATGAAATATGTGATGTAATAAAGCACGTGTTTCCTTATTCATATTAACATACTTCCACATACATTTTAACATTTTCCTAATTTTTGGGTATTATCTTGATAACACAGGAAACTACATTAGTTAGTAATATTTATAAGAATTGTCTTTTTCCTTATTTACAAATTTTATATATTTACAGGAAATCAATTCCTACTTTAGAAACGAAAATTAAGTTATTTAGTTATTTAACTATATAATTTCCTACATTATTTAGTTAGGAAGGAAAACTACATTAATTTTTAGTTATTAAATAAAGATTAATAGTTGATAATTATACAATTTCCTACACTAGTTAGGAATATTACACTTTTTGATAAGTATACAACTTTCTATTTTTGATAAAATACCCTAAGAATTTTATGCTACTTTTGTTTTTAAATATAAATTCAAAGTTCTAATACTTACTATTTGAATACCCCAAATCCATATAAATAAACAACTGATATTTATAAATCTAACCTAAACTATCAAATTGTCATTCATTGTTCATAGATGATCTTTTGTAGTTATAAAAACCATGTCTTTTCTTCATAGAAAAACAACTCCTATGATTTGGGATTGTTTAGCTTTAAAAGTAATCGAAAAGTTAAAGAGTAAACACAAGACATAAATAGGGACTAATTAATGATTTTGTCTTCTGTAACAGATAATTTCGTTACACACGACAGAAGAGCCCATTCTCCTATATTTATTCTCAGACTCTTTCTCCCGTATTTAATTCGCAGATCAATGAAAATAAATTGTTACATAGCTGTAATGTAGAACACAAAATGCCAAAAATCCAAAAGGAAAAAAATAGACCATGAAAGAAATTGAAACCGAGCTAATTAAGTAACAAATAAAACGAGTTTCATTTAGAGAGAGAGATATTCTTTTAGTCTGCCTTGAGTTGCTTCATGTGAGAGCATCCGCTAACACTCTTGTAGTCAAACGGACTCAACTCGCTAAGCTTGCCAAGTTTTGTTTCATAGTTTTGGATTAGATCAAACCTATATATATTGCAAGAAGAAGCATATATAAATATAAACTGAATATATCTTAAATTTTTCAAAATACTAGAAGCGAACCAGTAGGCTAAAGACTGGAATGGAGAGAATCTGTCGTAAAATGATTGTGCTGCTGTCTCTAGCGTCTCTTTCGAACATTCCTCCTTTCCATGCACCTCCAAACATAACACTAGATTAGATTAATCAATGAAATATAACTATAAATGAAATTAAGAAATATATATATATATATATATATATATATATATATATATATAGGTATATAAAAGATATACCTCTTGGAAGAGTCTTAGGGTCTCGGTATCAGATGGAACAAGATGGTAATAACCAATACACATAAGCACTGTTGCAGTTACAAAAGCACCAAAGCCTTTCAATTTTATCAGTTTCCCATACACTTGTTCTGCTTTCATATCTTTCTTTTCCATCCCTTCAAGATTCAGTTCCCCGCTTTCGACCATCTTTGCTAATTTAACGATCCAATTTGCTCTATATCCGAGTTTACAGTGCTCGTTTATCAACTCTTTGTCAAGGCTAGCGATTTCCTTGGCACTAGGGAAGTTTCCTATTGTTTCTTTCTTGGAACTTTCCTTTTTTTCTTTCCTTACTTTGAGTACTCGTTTCCTTTTTTTGTTTGACTACAAGGCCTAACTGTTCCATCAGCTAGCTTAGATTGCAATACGCAGAGGTTAGAAGCCATACCTAGTGTCCTCTCCCAAGTAGTGTTACACAACAAGATGGACTTCACCATATCTTCAAAGAGAAAGGGGGAGCGGAAAATTCGACCGAACCCATTCTTCTTTGCATCCTCATGAAGTTGTTGGAACTCGGTCACGTCACGATCGTCCTCAGCTGATATTCTCAGCATCCTTCCCACTTGTCGCAAGATGAGTTCTTCGTCGACCCTTGAAACATTGTTGATGCCGTGAACTTGAATCACAAGAAAAGAGAGAGTGCGAGGGTGAGAGATTGTCACATTGACAGAAGAGGAATTTGAAAGGGTCAAAGGTCGAGTCAGTGACTTAGATTTGGGGTTCCACACGTTTGGAGCCATCATAAAGAAGCCATGGTTACATACCGCTTTCTCCATATCGAATTTTCTTTCAAACTCTTTTAGATATAGTCTCAAATTCATCTCTTTCTTGCTTTTAAAGTATTTTCTTCGGATTTTCTGTTTGAATAATCTTATCATTTTCTTTCTTTATGTAGTGATTATGTTCCCTTTGCCTCTTCGTATCTACAACTGCTTTTCAATATTTTGCATTTTACCGAAATCAAAGACTAATTAGTCTAGTTTACTTTCCCAATTTCACTGGTCTTTGCTGGCCTCACTTTCAGTGTAAGAGACTGGAGCATGCTCGTCTGTCATCTTATCTTTTCTGATTCTAAAGCATGCTCATTGATATGTTATTTAGCAAGCATGATCATCGTTCATTTATTGGCTTAATTATTTAGTAATTTATTAGACGAGCATCATTGTTTGATGTTTTGGTTTTCTGTAATATTTTAAGAGAAATACTTTATGATAGCCGTAAAAAAAGTTTGTGTTACAAATATAGTTTCAAATGATCAAAATGACAAAAACATAAGTAACGGATGGCGATTGTAGAGGCGATTTTCTAGGGTTTCGGGATGCATCTTCGGGTTTCTGGGCAGATCTCGATTGAGATCTACGACGGCTGGTTTACGGAGAGTGATTCAGGGAGTAGGAGTACCGCTGCGAGGGGAGAGGTTGGGATTTTTGTTGGATAACAGGCGTTGCTCGAGGATGGCGATGGGGGCAACTAGGGGATAAATCCAACGCAGATCGGGGGGGGGGGGGGGGGAAGGGAAGCTTCGATGAAGCTGGAGGGGATTGGGGATCAAGATATTCGATTGGGATTTGCTCCAAGATTTTCCCATCGGGTTAATGGACGGATTAAGATCTCCAAATTTGAGGATTTAATGAGTTTTATCTCGTGGTCAAAGGAATCTTGGAGGTATTGTTGCTTGTTTTCCTTCTCTTATTGCTGGAGTTATTACGGTATTTCTGATAAGGAAAAGATAACTCCAGAGGATCATGGGTTTCATCAATCAAAGATCCCAAATGATGGTTTGGTATCTTGGGGATCTGCTCAAATATTTGGGGCCAGATATTGTGGGGGTAATATAAATAGATGGCGTCTATTCTCTCTTTACACCATCACTGCTTTCTCACCATTTAGCAATTGTTTTCTTACTTTTTGCACCTTCTTTGGGGCTGGTCTTCTTACGGGTTCGAAAATGTCGCAGGGCCAGTGGTATATCAAGTCGGGGGGAAGAAGGTTGAGACAGGGAAGAAAGGGTTGAAGATTACGGTGCCGAATTTGACAACTCAAGCTTGATTTCAAGTTATGAGAGAACACTCATTGGAAGGTGTCTCAATCCGCAAAGGCAGGAAATGAAGTTGTTAATCTCCAGATTACCAAAAATCTGGCAGGTAGAGGATAGGGTTGTTGGAGCTGATCTCGGCTTGGGCAGGTTTCAATTTGATTTTGAAAATGAAGAGGATATCGTTGAGGTGTTAAAGATGGAACCATTTCACTTTGATTCGTGGATGTTATCAGTGGTGAGATGGAAACCAGTGATGGATGCCAACTATCCAAGCAGGATTACGTTTTGGGTAAGGGTGCTCGGTGTGCCTCTTCATTTTTGGGCAGAACCAACATTCAGGAGCATAGGTGAAGCGTTGGGACAGGTTCAGGGTGAGGTGGATTTGTATGAAGGAAGAGTTAGAGTGGAGTTGGATGGGTTCGAACCTTTAGTATTTTCAAGTATGGTGGAGTTTCACAGTGGCGAGGAAACGGAGGTTTCACTTCGATATGAGAGGCTCCACGGTTTCTTCCGATAATGTAATAGCCTTTGACATGACCAAACAAGATGTCCAACTGTACGGCCTCCTGTGGATGAAGGTGCAGAGAGCCTATCAGCTAGGTCAAAGCATGAGGAGCAAGGGGTAAAGTGCTTCAGTTACAAAGGGGCTCTGATTCAAGATAGGTATCAGGATATGGATAGGAGGGATGAGAGAGTCACAGAATTTCCAAAGGAGATGTCCAAAGGGAAGGGCAAGGCAAACGAAAATGCGGCTCCCTATTCGAAGGACGGGAGAGGGAGAGGTCCTCGGGAGAGGTCTTCACGGCATTATGGGCAGCGATCTTTCAGGAATGCAAGACAGTCGGGATATCTCCCTCCACTGGAGCTTACTAGAAGATATGCTATGCATACGAGAGGGATCAATGAATTGAGAAATAAGGAACTGGGCAATCAACTAGATCTTCCTCAAAAAATTATGTTGGACGCCTTTTTGGGTAATCAAGAGGAGACTAAGAAGGAGGAGAGGAGCAGTAACTCGGCCTCGAAAGCTCGGAAGGCACTTGTTTTCTCGACGGATTCTATAGAGGAGCAGGCCAAGAATGAGGTGGGAGAGTACCCTATCATGAACCAGGAGGAAGTTAAAATGGTGGAGGGACAGGAAACTGGTTTTGGGGGGACTCCAGTGACGGGTTTTTTATTTGTGTCCGAGAAGGCTGAAGATAATCAGTCGGGTCATGTGGCTGCTACAGTAGAGGTGGGTGTGGAACATTACGATGACTCTTCTACAAAGGTACAGAGGTTTGAGGTACCAATGGATGCTGATGATACTTTAGATGTGGAGGATGCGTTGGAGGCTTCACAGGGGTATGAAGAAGGGGAACTAGAGGTGATGGTGGATGAGGAAGGAGGGGAGATATGTGCGATAGAGCAACATAAGGCAGTTGACCAGAATGGAGATCAAAAGAATTTCAAAGAGGAACTTGGAAAGAGGAAGAAGGTGGCAAAGCAGGGATCGCTTTGTTGGGCAGCAACACAAAGAAGAGACTGGTTCAAAGTTTGATATCACCACGCAAGAAACCAATGGCAAAGCCACCGCACAAGGGGGCGATAAAGGTAGTGGTCTACCCGCGAAGCTTGGACTGAGTTCTAGAGTGGTTCCCGAGTAAGTCTTTTGGCTGGAGGGTCTGTTTGAAGGTGTTTATGTTTGGTCTTTTTATTCCTTGTTCTCTTAATAATAAGCCAGGAACTCCATCTATAAAGTTCCTTGGCCAAAGTTATTTTTCAGGTCCGTCTTTGTTTTATGGAATTTTTTCTTTATATACATTGTTCTTTTGGTGTTTGCGGCTTCTGATCCTCGTTGGAAGGTTCCAGGTTTTGGTTATTAATTTGGCCTTTTGGCAAATGTATCTGGAACAGGGGGTGTGGACAGGTGCTACTTTGGGGTTTGGTTACTAGAATCGGTGCATAGAGGAATGTGCTGGGACTCGGGTAATTGGTTGGAAATGGAAATGGGCTACTGTCTGAAATGGTATTCCAGGGTTTCTGTAAAAAGGTGGCATTCTAGGCTGGTTCTTCCTTATTCTCTGTCTTGGTGTTATGGTAGGCTTAGGGTTACTGCTGATGCTAGGGGGATGGTGTCCCTATTGACTATGCGAAAATTGTATAAAGATATGTTGTCCTTCTTCTTATGGTCACTGCCTGGGATCCTTAGGGCATGTTTTTTTAAGGGAGTACAGTTAAATATTGAGGTCAGCTTTAGAGTACTGGCGTATGTGGATACTGCTGGTGTGGAGGATGATAAAGGTTTTGTATGGGTTTTTGTCTCCAGTGTCCAGAAGGAATTCTGGTTCGCTTGTGAATCACCATGTACTGTGTCGTAGGATAATGTTATGGTTTCAATTGTTTTTATTTTTTTAATGTCTTGGTCATCCCTCGCTTTGGACCGGTTTGCGAGGTCAGGGTTTGTTATATTATGGCTGTATGGAATCTTCGGTTTTTCCTACGATCATTTGCTTATGGTTTATATTTGGAATTTGGTTATACTACTGAGGATGGTTTCATACGCTGGTCGATGCAAGTAAAGTTTCCGTGCAAAGTAGTCTTCCAGGTTGTTGCTCCTTAAACATCTTGTTTGCTTATTAGGCTTTTATCACTTTCTTTATGAGGATTTTAAGTTGGAATTGCCAAGGAATGGGAAGTAAGTGGACTATAAGTTATTTGCGAGAAGTTTGGTATAAATTTAAACCAGAATTTCTTTTTCTTTCGGAGACCAAACAACAACGGGGTTTTGTGCAAAATTTTCAGGCTCATTTTGGTTATGACTGTTTACATACGGTAGATCCCAGAGGCAAGAGTGGGAGCTTAGCCCTTTTTTATAATAACCTATATAAATTCTCTATCATAGGTTCTGATAATAGGATTATTGATGTCGAAGCAGAGTTTAATGGAAAGAAGATTTTTATCTCTTTTATATATGGTGACCCCGTACAGAATTTACGTGAATATGTATGGGAGAAATTGACAAGGACAGGTTTAGTGCGCAATGAACCGTGGTTTATTATTGGAGATTTAAATGAGATCACTGGGAACCATGAAAAACAAGGTGGGCTGCTGCGACATGCCTCTACCTTTGTTCCTTTTAATAATATGATTGATATTTGTGGTCTTCTTGAATTTCCTAGTTTGGGAAATGTGTTATCTTGGAGTGGTCGTAGGGGGGGTCAAATTATTAGATGTCGCCTGGACCGGGCTCTTGGGAATACAGCTTGGCATTCCCTTTTTCCTTGCTCGTATGTTAACTATCTTGGTATGATTGGTTCGGACCATAGACCAATAGTTGCCACAATTGAGGATAAAATAGTGATAAGTAAAAGTCAGTTTCGGTTTGATAAGAGATGGATTGGAGAAAGTGGGTTGATGGACTCAATTAAGAAAGGTTGGTCTTTTTCTTCACAGGGCTCTCAGGACGGGATCGTGGGAAAAATAAATAATTGCAGACATGAAATCTCTAAGTGGAGAAAACAAAATCATCCCTATGGGAGGGATACTATTAATAACTTGCAAAAGGCTCTTGAAGAGATTCAAAGCGATGACTCCAAGTCATACGAAGAGGTTTTGGAGGTTACGAGAAAGTTAAAGGAGGCTTATAGGGATGAGGAACTTTATTGGGAACAGAATAGCATGAATTTATGGCTTTGTAAAGGGGATATGAACACTAAATTTTATCATGCTTTAACTAAACAGAGAAGAGCTCAAAATAAGATTATAGGACTAGAGGATGATCAGGGCAACTGGGTTACTTCTGAACAATAGATAGAGGAGGTCACCACTAACTATTTTACAACACTTTTTCAAACGACGTCACCATCGGAGTTTGGAGGTTTTCTGGATGAAGTCCCTAGAGGAGTCTCAAATTTACAAAATCATAGGCTACTCAAAGAGGTTACTGAAGAAGAGGTACGATATGCATTGTTCTTGATGCATCCTGAAAAAGCTCCGCGGCCAGATGGTATGACAACGCTTTTCTTCCAGCAATCATGGTCAATCATCAAGGAAGATATAGTTCACATGGTTAACAATTTTTTGATGGACGGCGTCATGGATGGGCAATTAAATTCCACAAATATTTGTCTTATCCCCAAGACAATCAGACCAAGTTGGATGTCAGAACTAAGACCAATTAGTTTATGCAATGTGGGATACAAGATTATTTCTAAAGTTTTGTGCCAACAGCTGAAGGTTTTACTGCCAGAACTGATTTCAGAAACTCAATCCGCTTTTGTTTCGGGGCGTTTAATTTCGGATAATATCCTGATTGCACAGGAGATGTTTCATGCTTTACGAACAAACAACTCTTGTAAGGAGAAATTCATCGCGATTAAGACATATATGAGTAAAGCATACGATCGATTAGAATGGCCGTTCATTCAACAGATTCTTCTCAAGATGGGTTTTTCCTCTACCTGGGTGTCCTGGATTATGAAGTGTATCACATCGGTCCACTATAAGGTACTAATTAATGGCCAGCCAAAAGGCCACATTGTTCCAAAGAGAGGCCTAAGACAAGGGGATTCCCTCTCTCCGTACATTTTTATTCTTTGCATGGAGGCTCTCATTGCGAATATCAGGAAACAAGAACGGATGAAAGCTTAAATAGGTCTAAAATTTCTCGGGGAAGTCCACCGATATCTCATCTGCTATTTGCTGATGATAGTCTGTTTTTCTGCAAAGGCACAAGGGAGGAGTGTGGAGTTATTTTTAAACTTCTTAAAGAATATGAGCGGCTATCTGGACAACAGATAAACTTTGCTAAATCCTCCATGCAGTTTGGGCATAAAGTTCCGGCTTCCACACGGGAGGTTATTCATCAGATTCTTGGGATCTCTGCATTGGGTGGAATGGGAAGTTATTTAGGCATTCCTGAAATCTTGGGTGGATCGATGATCCAGATTTTCGGGTTTCTAAATGAGAGAATTAATACAAAAGTTAATGGCTGGACAGTTAGGTATCTTACGAAAGGGGAGAAAGAAGTTTTGTTAAAGTCAGTCGCGGCAGCAATGCCTACGCATGTGATGTTATGCTATCGCCTACCTAAGGCGGTGACAAGGAAGATGTCAAGTGCAATAGCCCACTTCTGGTGGAGTGGCAGTGGCAATGCCAAAGGTCTTCACTGGTACTCCTGGGATAAAATGTGCAAAGACAAAGTAAAAGGGGGCCTGGGCTTTCGGGATTTACAAGATTTTAATACATCGTTATTGGCGAAACAACTTTGGCGCCTACTAGAGAAACCTGATTCTCTTTTTGGCAGAGTCTTCAAAGGACGTTATTATAGGAACTCTGATCCGTTGGATCCAATTACTTTCTACTCCCCTTCTTATGGGTGGACGAGTATCATTTCAGCTCGATCTCTGGTAAACAAAGGGCTAATCAAAAGGGTGGGAACAGGTACCTCCATTTCGGTATGGAATGATCCCTGGATTCCTGCTCCTCGCCCGAGGTCAGCATTGCCTAAATCTCAAACTCTGTTTCTCAATCCTGCACTTAAGGTGGAGCATCTTATTAATCAGGTGGACCATACTTGGAATGTGGCGCTTTTGAAGGCTTATATCCATCTTGACGATGTCAAACTCATACGGAGTATCCCAGTGAGTAGGTCGTCTAATCCAGATATCAATAGTTGGCACTTTACAATTAATGGAAAATATTTGGTGAGGTCGGGTTATAGTACTGAGCATTCATATCCTGCTAAAGAGGGGAGTCTTGAGGCACATGGACCAACCATTAACCCTTTGTTAGCCTTCTCCTGGAAACTTCAATGCCCTCCCAAGTTGAAGCATTTTGTTTGGCAAACGATATCAGGGAGCTTACCAGTCTCCAAAAATCTAAGTACAAGGGGTCTAAAGTGTGATCTACACTGTCCTGTTTGTGGTGTGGAGGAGGAAACAATTAATCATGTGCTGTTTGAGTGTCCCCCTGCTCTCCAAATTTGGGCTCTCTCTAGGATCCCCACCACCCCAGAGGTTTTTCCTAAGTCGTCACTTTTTGCAAATATGGATTTTCTTTTCTGGAGACTTCCTAAGAAGTTTGATTTTAATCATTTCCCATGGATATTATGGTACATCTGGAAGAATCGGAATGCAAAAGTTTACAGGAATTTTAACGGTAATCCAGAGGAAATTTTGAGGATTGCGGAGGTCGAAGCAGCATTATGGTCTGAAGCTTAGGTCCTGAATAAAAATAACCCGGGACAGGCCCCTATATCGGAGTGTGCTACGCCGAATGATACAGGCCGATGGTGCTATATCGATGGAGCATGGAAGGCGGGTGATCAGTTCTCGGGTCAGGGATGGTTTTCTTTTACTGGAGAACCCTCTAGTAAAATAATGGGATCTATGTCTATAAGGCCTAGTTTATCTCCTTTACATGCATAGTGTGAAGCTCTAATCTGGGCTTTGGAATGCATG
The DNA here is from genome assembly GCA_905132765.1 of Moricandia arvensis. Classification (NCBI taxonomy): domain Eukaryota; kingdom Viridiplantae; phylum Streptophyta; class Magnoliopsida; order Brassicales; family Brassicaceae; genus Moricandia; species Moricandia arvensis. Next base: position 106,955 of record CAJHQP010001527.1, read on the forward strand.
AAGGTCCTCCAGCTCAATGAAGTGAAGTTTGCAACGGATAGTTCTCAATTGGTGAAGATGGTGTCTACACCAACGGAATGGCCAGCTTTCGCTCCTCTTCTAGAAGAAATCAGACGATGTCAGTGTCTCTTTCCCCAGTTTACTCTCCAACACATTCCAAGAACACAAAATATGATGGCGGATAAACTTGCACGTGGTGCTCGGAGCTCCCCTTCAGCTGTTTACTATATTGGAACATCGCTTCCAGCATGGGCCTCTGGTATGGTCTCAAATTAGTCTAGGCTTGCTTCTTTCCCTACTGTTGTAAAAAAAAAGAAGATCAAAATGACCAAAATGTATCATTAAAGACTTAAATATACACTCATATTTTACGGGTTAATTAATCTTGATTTAGAGTTTAGAGTTAAGGGGTGAGTTTTGAAAGTGAGATTTAAAATTTTAAAAATAATAAAATAAATATTAAAATTTTTAAAATTTTAAAACTAGTTTTAGAAGCATTTTTGAATTTCAAAAGAAAATTTAAAATTTTCTTTTAAAAATCGAAATATCTTTTTTGTAAATAAGTTTGAATTTGAAAACATATAATTCAAAACTATAATAATAATTTTTTTTGGCTTTCTTATGTTAGATTTCACAAATTTGGTCTTCTCACAACAAAGATTCATCCACGTTATTTCATGTTTTAAGAACAAATGTGCGTTCAAGCTTGATTAGGTGTGATTGTGACACTCTCTCACTCTCACTCTCTCTCTCTCTCTCTCTCTCTCTCTCTCTCTCTAAACAAACAATATTCATGAAGAATCATATTATGTTTAAATCATGTAAGTGTATTAGCACAATGTTAATTAATCTGATACAACAAATCTCGAGTGATTTAATTTGTTAATTAGTGAAGATAGTCATACGACCATGGCCAAAATCGTAGTGAAACATTGGCTTCAAAACAATTAATCTGAAGGCCCACCATAAATTTTTTATTAACAATCAAAAGTAATAGCAACAAATTGAAACAAACACAAAAGCCTTAAGTTTAGAAAAGAGATATGATACTCAACCCACATATATAATCAAGCCATCTAATATATATATATTATACACCAAAATCATAGTTTTCAGCTGAAATTCAAAACCGTGTAAAGGATCAACAAACATTTAGAGTCTGGGAGAATAATTTATGTTTGATTGATGTTATTGATTTGTTACTGTCACGTCTAATATATCATACAATTTTAACTTCTTACTCTTTTCCAAACAAATCGAATAGAAGTTAATATTAAACGATTACAAATAACAAACATTCGTATTTATAATGTCGTAAATATGAAACAATTAATAATAAAAAGTAATGAAATCATTATTAGATAATAAAATATTAAATTAAATAAAAAAAAAATAGCAACAAACCAGAAGTTTCATAACAAAAATTTAGATCATATTAAACATAGTAGTGTTTTCCATATTTGTGGAGCCTGTTTTTTTTGAACACTAATTGTGGGGGAGCTTGTAAATTCCCATGTGGAATAGAGCACGATTGATTTTTCAAGAGATTCTTATCTAGATTTTCAAACTTTATCATGCTGAATATGATCTAAGACGTTAACCCACCTCGAATTTGCCTCAAATACGTCCTGAAATTCACCCAACTCACATGAAGCTTCTCAATCAACCAATATACAATATATCGCTTGCCATGTGAAGTCAAATCGTAGCAAAATGAATGAAATTGCTCATTTTGTTGAACAATAAGTTTAGAGTCCAACCATTTGGAAATGTAAGAATTTAGAAGTTGCACAATTTTGACGGCTCATGACATCTGCCTTGTGTTTTTTCCTTAGAATACCACGAATAAAAGGGGTCGATTAGTCAACCTAATATCACTTCTTTACACATAAAATCACCATGGATCCATGCCTCTTCACTTGTTAAATTAAAGACATTAGTGTTCCCAACAAAATTAGCTGGTTTGTCCTCACAAAGATACTTATCCAACTTCAAATGCAATAGATATAGTTTAATCTTTCATTTCAAAATACGGAAATTATGTCCTTCAATTTTTCCCGGCAGTAGTGGATCTGAATTATTACACTGTTCATTGTCCACTGCTTTGTGATTTGCTTGGCAGTCGAAATTGTTAAGATTCATTTACATAAGCAATAAGAAAACTTTGATTACAATCATAGAAATATAATACAAACACAAGTGAGTAAACAAATAAATGAGAACATTTAGAGCTAGAATAGTATACCACTAGACGTCTAAAGGCTACTATGATTTATGAAGATATATCAATTTTAATATATATAGGAAAATTATCGAAGGTAAAACTTCCATTAGAAGTTTGTAAGGAAAATATAACTAATAAAACTTCCATTAGAAGGTACATTTAAAAGAGATTCAAAATATTTCTAAAACTTTATTATGTTAAACGAATATACAATATTTATGGGATGATTTTCATTGGCTATAATGTGGCAGAGAATATCGATCAGAAGTTTTTCCATTTTAAATGTCGTTTACAGAAACAATATCAATTTAAATAGGAAACTACTTTTATCAATAAATTTTTATAGTATCATATTCTGAAGAAAGTGAATATCTCCTTTTGAAATGGGAATCATTTTCAAAAAATACGAAATGAATTTTGAATCCTTGTAAGAGGCGGTAAAACAAATAAATATCCAATTTAATATGAAACTACTTTTATCGGTCATAAAGTAAATAGCTCCTTGAAAATTGGTTACCAAGTTTGTAGTGGTAGTTACATAAATCATATAAATTTAAAGAGAATTTACTGTTTAAATGCACATTTGTATGGGTGAGAGAGTATTTGTGAGTAAATATTATTAGTTTCCTACAAAAATTAAGTATCTCTTTTCAAATTTGGTCACCATCATCAATGAGAAATTTTTTTAATCATATTGAAATTATTTGAGTAGCCAATAATGGTACACATATAATATTAAGACAAACATAAATTAAAAGCCATCTTTGGAAAGTCACTTATTATGATCAATAAAAATGAGAGAAAGATAGAACAACACATTAATAATATAATAAGTTGTCACATACGTAGTTTCAATAATATTGCACTATATGTAGAGCTGGAAAAATCTTGGAATATCGCCATCTTTGGGTAAGTTTACAGATATGAGGTGATACAATTCTTCAGAATTTTAAAAATATGAATTTGTCTTTATTTGATCATCTTCATAGGTTACATTAATTTACATTATATAACTCACATTAGTATACGAAAAAACAGAGTTATGAAAAATCATCAATAAAATTCAATGATGCAATACCATGACTTTTGAAGGTACTTGTATATTGACATTGTGCTTCATTTGCTTCTACAAACATGAAAATTACAGATTCACGAAAGAAATAGGATCAAACACAAAAGAAATGTATAAGATGGTTAATGTACTGACTTCATATTCGTTTACCTTTGCAAGTTTTTGGTAGTCAGTGGAATTAACATTTATCTGCATTATATCAGAATGATTAGTGAACGAATGATAAATGATAGATAATATTCGAGGCATTTAAATCAATCATACTATTAGACGGCAAGAGTACTAACTTCATTATCAATTGTCTTCTCCTTCATTAAATATGGATGGTTAGTAAATGAATCAAGAGAATAAAAATAAAGAGAGTAATTATCAAGGGATATCGATTTAGTATACAAAATTATAAGTATACAACTGGTTAAAATGTACTTTGTTAGGAAGTGATCTCGATTCATTATATAGAAAATATTGAAGGTTAAACTTCCTTGAGAAGAAAACAACTAACAATTTAAACATATATTTAACGATACTTTCAAATATATAAAAAAAATATTTGTGGCTAGCACTCCTTATTTGGAGTATTATGTTTTTGAAAAAGATATACTCAGTGATTTTATTTAATAGATCTACATATAATTAATATTAATTTACATGAATGTAATTAAGGGACCATAGAAAACAACAATATTGTAAATAATAGTGTGTTGATCACCGCATTACGAAATTATAAAGATTTAAAATACTTGACTATATGAGTACTTACTATATGATCCATTGGATTCATCTTTGTTTGACCCTCTTTGTAGTTTACATTCATCTGCATTATATAATAAACACATTAGTATACGAATAATATAATGTAAAAATCAATCTAATAAGCTCATTCATGCAGTACCATAAATTTTTAATATACTTGTATACCGACATCTTGCTTCATTTGCTTCTACAAGATTATAAAAAAATGACAATTACAGATTCACGAAAGCAATATCATCAAATTTTTTATCTTATCTATTAGAACTCAAGAAAACTCACATCATTATCAATTGTCTTCTCCATCGTTTTGTATTTAGTGTAGTCAAGTTTCATCTGCATCAGATATGGATGATTAGTAAAGGAATGGCGAGCATACAAATAAAGAGAGTAATTAGGAAGGGATATCAATTCAGTATACATAAGGCAGGAGTATAGAAATGATAAACGTACTATGTTATGCAGGGATCTCGATCAATTATATAGAAAATATTTAGAAGGTTAAACTTCCTTGAGAAGAGAAAAATAATAATTTTATAAAATATTAAACGATATTTCAAATACATTAAAGGAATATTAGTGGTTTTTAAAAAAAATATCAATAGAAAATATCAAGTGCAATAAATATATAATCGACGACATATTATATCGTGTTTCACAGGTTTCCCAAGAATATAAATCATATCATACCCTAAAAATGCACCATAACGATATAGAATATGAACTCCTACACTAAATTTTCAAAATAATTATAGGGAATATTCGTGTATAAGATTTCTTATGTGCCAAATTCTCTTCATCAAAAGATTTAATTGACTGATTTTTTAAAATAATATCAAAATAGAATTTCAAATTATGTTTTATCAGTCAATCAAAGACCATAACTAAAGATATATATAGACGAAATATTATACGTTTTGGTATGGAACATCGTATCATATACATATACACTAAATATTAAAACTAACCATGTGGAACACGAAACCCTAAACTCTAAACCATAAACCTTAAACAACATAAAATGTATACTATCAATAAGCATAAACAAAATTTTGTTTTACCA